>WNWK01002695.1:180000-198467 GCA_009830355.1 Cherax destructor
CTGGAAGGAACGTTCATTCTGGAAGGAGCGTTCACTCTGGAAGGAACGTTCATTCTACAATCACTCTGGAAGGAGCGTTCGTTCCACAAGGTCAAGAAAGCAGACTGGCTCTCTGACCTTTTAGTACGAGTCCCGGGACAACACTGGTCTCTTTCTTCAACGTGATAACCTCGCCAACTGAGTCATTGCGTTCCAGGTCGTGTCTGTCTGGCCGGGCGGGTAGGAGTCGGCTCTTCATTCAGGGCAGAAATAATTAAGACGGAACTCTTTTTTTTCTTCTTCTTAGCGCCTTTGAGTTTAGAGTTTTTAGGAAAGATTTTTTTCTCTGTCTGAGAATCTTTGTGGAGGGAATAATAAACAAGAGATATTGTGTTGGAGGTGTGTGGGAGAGAAGAATTGTTTTTAATTAAACAAAAATTGGGTATACCTGGGGTATACCTGGAGTATACCTGGAGAGGGTTTTGGGAATCAACGCCCCTCGGCTCGGGTATGAAGATATATGGTATAAAATACCGACACGATGGAAAAATAAACACAAATGCAGCATAACGTGATCGTTTATTGCCAATAAAAACTCGCATTATACCGTATTTGTGTAAATTTTTCCAAAAATTGGGTACAGAGTAAAATAGGGTATCAGCAGCGTGCTACAACCCAATTCTATTTGAAAGCTAACTAAAGTTAGTTATATGTCTCTATCTTATTACAACACGCAGGATGGTGTTTATATAACGTGTTGAAATGAGAAATATGATTAGGTTATGCAAGATTCAAAAGGTCTTAGTCATATGATGACCCGCAGCTGGTGCTTTTGGTCGTCTGACCGAGGCCTTCAGCTGGCTTACCCCTCCACACCCTTTAAAAATTATGATTACGAATATAGCCATTTCATATATTAGGAGTATGGGTATTGGGTAGGCCTCCGGACAGAGGGCCTAGAGAAGGCTCAGGGACGTGGTTGAGCACTGGTTCTGGTCCACCTCTGCAAAATGAGATGTATTTATTGATTGTTCTAGCCACGGTATTGTGATTTTATACTAATCCATTAATAACATCCACCCACTAGATTCCCTTTCCATCATCCACCCACTAGATTCACTTTCCATCATCCACCCACTAGATTCACTTTCTCCATCATCCACCCACTAGACTCACTTTCCCTCATCCACCCACTAGATTCACTTTCTCCATCATCCACCCACTAGATTCACTTTCTCCATCATCCACCCACTAGATTCACTTTCCATCATCCCCCCACTAGATTCACTTTCCATCATCCACCCACTAGATTCACTTTCTCCATCATCCACCCACTAGATTCACTTACTCCATCATCCACCCACTAGACTCACTTTCCATCATCCACCCACTAGATTCACTTTTCATCATCCACCCACTAGATTCACTTTCTCCATCATCCACCCACTAGATTCACTTTCTCCATCATCCACCCACTAGATTCACTTTCTCCATCATCCACCCACTAGATTCACTTTCTCCATCATCCACCCACAAGATTCACTTTCTCCATCATCCACCCACTAGACTCACTTTCCCTCATCCACCCACTAGATTCACTTTCTCCATCATCCACCCACTAGATTCACTTTCTCCATCATCCACCCACTAGACTCACTTTCCATCATCCACCCACTACATTCACTTTCTCTATCATCCACCCACTAGATTCACTTTCTATCACCCACCCACTAGATTCACTTTCTATCATCCACCCACCAGATTCACTTCCATCATCCACCCACTATATTCACTTCCCATCATCCACACACTACATTCACCTATGGATGATCTGAACTAGAAGATATACAACAGTTTTTTTTAATACCATCCTCAGATGGTTGCAAAAAAGCTATTCTATACATTTTAGTGGCTCAGAAAAGCCCAAATCTCGTGCATGGGTGAGCGTCAACCTCATCAGAGTCACTCATCACCTGGGAGAATGGGAGACAATCTGATTCTGCTCGATGAAGGGAAGGGTAGCTCTAAGTCCTAGGATCAAGAGCTCTTCACTAGCATGGAGGTACCTTAAGGGGACCTGCTGTTCAGTGAGGTTAGGATGCTGGGTAAGCATCTTGTCCCTCTCTCCTATATATACTGGCTCCTTCATCTTCGTGTGTTAGTGTGACTGTAAATGGTCCAAGTCAGACCGAAACGTCGTCGTAAGCTCCTCTTTCCTATGTGCGGGTTATTTGTGTATTGTTCCAGTCACGATATTGGGCCTTTTTGTTCATTAAGCTTTTATATACACATTGTACACATCACTGACATGTGCATCTATTTATTGTGCATCTGTCCGGCTAGTGTATAGGATGTTCTGCCAAACAATAGTACACCTGGATGCTATTTGGCAGAACTAGCAGTCCAATGTACCGCAAGTCAGCTGACAGGTTAAGAGGCACGTAAGTACACCTGTCTTTCCACTATAATCTACCTTGTCCATAATTACTATCGCATTTGCTTTGTTTCGTAAGGTGAAGTCCAGGATGTTTCCTTAATTCATGGTATAACTTAACAAATCTTTGAGGACAATTGTGTTGTAGAGGTGTGAGTTCTGCAACACAATTGTCCTCAAAGATTTGTTAAGTTATACCATGAATTAGGAAAGATCCTGGACTTCACCTTACAAACAAAGCAAATGCGATAGTAATTATGGACAGATTATAGTGGAAAAATGAACATGTTATTAGAAGACGGAGGAACTTAGGTGCCCCTTAAAGCTCTGTGTAAAAGTATAACAAGTTCACCTAATGCGATACGTTGTTCTCTGAAAAACCAGCTTTGCACCTGTTCCTCTTCTTCAATATATTACACAGTTAACTGCTTTATAAACCACTCGCAGACAATCCAGCTTCTATATACAAGTTTTATTTGTTTTTCAAAGCAGCCTGGCTGCCAAAGAGCCTCTCTGAAAAATAATCTCAAAACTCTGAAACTTAAGAGTTGATACTATGTGAAGAATTTCTATTACTTAGTATTACGTATGTAGAAAAAAAGGCAAACTAAATCAAATATAAAGACAAAAGTAAATAAAAGAGACAAAACTAAAATAGAAAACAGTGACCTATGTGGAAAGTGATCTAAAGTGATTATATTAAGTGTTACAGTGTTGAGTGGATCATCATGCCTGCTATAAGAGGCGTGGAGGCCGATGTTGAGGAGATCAAACTCAAAGACAGTTTCTCGACTAACAGTTCCAAGGCTAACTCGATAGCCAGGGCCTTGAAGAAAAAGATCTCCTTGACGAGGTTGACATCTAGGACCTCCCTTGTAGTTGATAAAGAGAAGGATGAGAGGGAACGTGAGAGGCGCAACTCAAGAGAGAGGTACCCCACTTTCACCATCGAGGACTGGGAGGAGGGGGAGCACAATGGCGCCTTCAGGGAGGACCTGACTTACAAGGACGACTCAAGAGCGGACGAGAAGAGCGAATATGAAGTTGACACAGACGTGGGCGAGGACGGAGAGGCTGAAGGCGTGTCCCTGGTGGATAACGAAGACATCCGCTCTGTGAGCTCCAGTAAGAGGGCGAGCCAGCTGAGTGTAGACCACTCCATGGTCAAGTGTGGTAGAGCCAAGTTTTTCAAGAGACTCTCCGTCTGTGACCTGAAGGTAAACACAGCTCCTCTCACCACTCTTAACTTTCTGACACCCTTTTTTTTTTACTTCCGTCTCCCTTTCAATGACATGTCCTTTCCTATATACTGATTTTGCCATGTAACAATGCAGTGTGCTGCAGAAATATATGTTATGATTTTCTGTTTATGGACAATGTATACAGGAGGACCCGCATATACACAACCTTCTTTTCGGTGTTCCACGTTTACGTTAGTTTTAAACTGAGCCACTGTTCATTTTGTTCCACCCGGCGGTGGACATCGCCGGCGAGTGGAACAGTGGCTCAGTTGAAAGCCAAACAAAACGTGGAACACCGAAAAGAAGTGCCGTATATGCGGAACCTTCCTATATCTATAATAATTATTAACAAACTCCAGAAGCAGCCTCTTCCACATGGTGAGTCCTCAATGTTTTATGGCACTGTTGATAGTCATACAAAATAGCCGAGATCTGCTTCTCACATTGTATATACTGTTTATATCATCATACATATACATATTTTTTTTTGTTTTTTTCAACAAGTCGGCCGTCTCCCACCGAGGCAGGGTGACCCAAAAAGAAAGAAAATCCCCAAAAAGAAAATACTTTCATCATCATTCAACACTTTCACCACATTCATACATAATCACTGTCTTTGCAGAGGAGCTCAGATACGACAGCTGAGAAAAGTCCCTCCCAGCTGTCACTATCTCAGACGCCTCCTTTAAAGTGCAGGCATTGTACTTCCCATTTCCAGGACTCAAGTCCAACTAAATCAATTAACTGGTTTCCCTGAATCCCTTCACAAAATGTTACCCTGCTCACACTCCAACAGCTCGTCAGGTCCCAAAAACCATTCGTCTCCATTCACTCCTATCTAACACGCTCACACATGCTTGCTGGAAGTCCAAGCCCCTCGCCCACAAAACCTCCTTTACTCCTTCCCTCCAACCTTTTCTAGGACGACCCCTACCCCGCCTTCCTTCTCCTACAGATTTATACGCTCTCCAAGTCATTCTACTTTTATCCATTCTCTCTAAATGACCAAACCACCTCAACAACCCCTCTTCAGCCCTCTGACAAATACTTTTAGTAACTCCACACCTTCTCCTAATTTCCACATTCCGAATTTTCTGCATAATATTTACACCACACATTGCCCTTAGACAGGACATCTCCACTGCCTCCAGCCTCCTCCTCGCTGCAGCATTTGCAACCCATGCTTCACACCCATATAAGAGTGTTGGTACCACTATACTTTCATACATTCCCTTCTTTGCCTCCATGGATAACGTTTTTTGTCTCCACAGATACCTCAATGCACCACTCACCTTTTTCCCTTCATCAATTCTATGGTTAACCTCATCCTTCATAAACCCATCCGCTGACACGTTAACTCCCAAATATCTGAAAACATTTACCTCTTCCATAATCCCTCTCTCCAATGTGATATCCAATTTTTCTTTATTTAAATCGTTTGATACCCTCATCACCTTACTCTTATCTCTGTTCAATTTCAACTTTCTACCTTTACACACCCTCCCAAACTCGTCCACTAACCTTTGCAACTTTTCTTTAGAATCTCCAATAAGCACAGTATCATCAGCAAAAAGTAACTGTGTCAACTCCCATTTTGCATTTAATTCCCCATAATTTAATCCCACTCCTCTCCCCAACACCCTAGCATTCACTTCTTTTACAACCCCATCCATAAATATATTAAACAACCATGGTGACATTACACATCCCTGTCTAAGACCTACTTTTACCGGGAAGTAATCTCCCTCTCTCCTACACACCCTAACCTGAGCCTCACTATCCTCATAAAAACTCTTTACAGCCTTCAGTAACTTACTACCTATTCCATACACTTGCAACATTTGCCACATTGCTCCCCTATCCACTCTATTATATGCCTTTTCTAAATCCATAAATGCAATGAAAACTTCTCTACTTTTATATAAATACTGTTCACATATATGCTTCACTGTAAACACTTGATCTACACATCCCCTACCCACTCTAAAGCCTCCTTGCTCATCTGCAATCCTAATCTCTGTCTTACTTCTAATTCTTTCAAAAATAACCCTGCCATACACTTTACCTGGTATACTCAGTAAACTTATTCCCCTATAATTCTTACACTCTCTTTTATCCCCTTCCTTTATATAAAGGAACTATACATGCTCTCTGCCAATCCCTAGGTACCTTCCCTCTTTCATACATTTATTAAATAAAAATACCAACCACTCCAGCACTATATCCCCCTGCTTTTAACATTTCTGTCATGATCCCGTCAGTTCCAGCTGCTTTACCCCTTTCATTCTACGTAATGCCTCACGCACCTCCCCCACACTCACATCCTGCTCTTCTTCACTCCTAAACGATGTTGTACCTCCCTGGCCAGTACATGAAATTACCGCCTCCCTTTTTCATCGACATTTAAAGTTCCTCAAAATATTCCCGCCATCTACCCAATACCTCCAGCTCCCCATCTACTAACTCCCTACTCTGTTTTTAACTGACAAATCCATTTGTTCCCTAGGCTTTCTTACTTTGTTTATCTCACTCCAAAAAAATTTCTTGTTTTCAGCAAAATTTCTTGTCAGAGCCTCTCCCATTCTTTCATCCGCTCTTCTTTTGCACTCTCTCACCACTCTCTTCACCTTTCTTTTACTCTCCATATACTCTGCTCTTCTATTAACACTTCTGTTTTGTAAAAACCTCTCATAAGCTACCTTTTTCTCTTTTATCACACCCTTTACTTCTTCATTCCACCACTCATCCTCTTTCCTCCTGCACCCACCCTCCTATAAGCTACAAACTTCTGCCCCACATTCTAATACTGCATTTTAAAACTATCCCAACTCTCTTCAACCCCCCACTACTCTACTTGCACTAGCCCACCTTTCTGCCAATAGTTGCTTATATCTCACCCTAACTTCCTCCTCCCTTAGTTAATACACTTTTACCTCTCTCTTACTTGCTGTTGCCATTTTCTTTTGTCCCATCTACCTTTTACTCTAACTGTAGCTACAACTAAATAATGATCCGATATATCCGTTGCCCTCTATAAACATGTACATCCTGAAGCCTACTCATCAACCTTTTATCCACCAATACATAATCCAACAAACTACTTTCCTTACGTGCTATATCATACCTTGTATATTTATTTATCCTCTTTTTCATAAAATATGATCATACATATATATATATATATATATATATATATATATATATATATATATATATATATATATATATATGTATATATATGTCGTGTCGATTAGGTAAAACTGGTCAATTAGCAAGAACTCATCTAAAATTAAGTCCTTTCTAAAATTTTCTTTTATACGTTTAGAGATATATTTTTTTAATTTATGTTAATGTAAGAATTTATAATTTTGTACTAAGAGAAACTTTGAAAACCTACCTAACCTTATTACAACAAGCGCAATTTAATTTAGCCTAACCCAACTAAATATATTTTAGATACGTTAATATTAATTTAATAATAAACAAACACAATGCAATATATTTTTTCGTTATGTTCAGAATGATTTTGTCGAAATTATTGCATACACAAATTTTCACTTGTCTATATGGCAAGGTGACGTTATTAGAATCGTTACCATCGCACGACATATATATATATATATATATATATATATATATATATATATATATATATAATATATATATATATATATATATATTATATATATATATATATATATATATATAATATATATATATATATATATATATATATATATATATAATATATATATATATTATATATATATATATATATATATGTCGTGCCGATTAGGTAAACTTGCGATTTTGGCTTAAATAGCAACGCTCACCTTGCCATATAAGACACTTCAGCCAGTGTGTCAACCATCGCTTTATTACTCTCATCATACTCTTGACTTCCTGCTGTTCTGTGGTGGGTTATACATCACTGCAATTACCACCTTGGGACCTCCAGACTGTAGCATTTCTACTATGTAATCTCTTCTCCTCTGTCTCCTCTCTCCAGCTCATCAAAATCCCATTGGTTTTTGATCAGCAGTGCCACTCCTCCACCCCCTCTGTTTCCTCTGTCTTTCCTCAGGACCTGATATCCCATTGGAAAGATGGCATCTGTTATCATACCTGTGAGCTTGGTTTCTGTGAGAGCTATGATGTCCTCCCACTTATTTGTTATTCCATCAGCGTTGGTGTACCATACCTTCAGTTTCCTCTCCAACACTGTTTTGGGGGGTCTGTGGGGATGGGGGACTTGGCAGTGTACTGTGGGGTTCTATAGCGCAGTGTTGGGTGGGGGATTGTGGATTGTGTTGGGATAGCGTGATCGGTTGAAGGGTTCTGGGGATGGTCCTGTGTGTGCTTGCTCTTGTTGCTCTGCCGTGATCTGGTTGTCCTCTGCTGATTCTGTCCTTGTCACTCCTCCTAGCTTCTTTCGCTTTTGTGTCCTCTCCCTCAGCTGTTGTCGTTCTGTTTTTGTTCTGTCTCGGTCTAGGAACACACTCTTGTATTCTGCCGATTCCTTCAACCGTGGTTTCTCTTGGAGGATCCTGTTTCGCACTGTTTCTGTCCTGAAAATCAGCTTGACTGGTCGTTTTCTCTCTTTCACATAACCCCCTATTCTCTGAAAATTTACAATCTCAGACATGTCCTCTTCACCTATTTCTTTGATGATGTTCTCAATCTCCTTTCTTTCTACCTGCCGTCTTTCAGTGTGTGTCCTTCCCTCGCTCTCCTGGAGCCCATGAATGAACATCGCCTTCCCCTCCTCCCATTGCCTTTCCCTCTGTGACTCTGGTTCCTGTCTGTACATGGCCGTATTCTCCCTATTTTTTTCCTGTAGCTCTTGGTGGCATGGTCGTGCCTCTGCATTTGACCTAACCCCCTCTCCACGTGCACCCAGCTGCTCTCCTTCACCCCTTGGCCCTGCTTGGCAGGTTGATACGGCCTTAGCGTAAGTTATATCTCCTCCCTCTGCGTTGGGCCCCTCGTTCAGTAGGGGTGTACCAGCTTCAGATGCTGTGCCTTCTCTGGTCAGTACCCCTGTAACCCGCTTCAGCCTGTTTACCTCATATTCTAGGACTCTTATCCTGGCTACTCCAGCTTCGACTACTGACTCCCAAGTCTTCTTCTGTGTGTGTGTGTGTGTACTCACCTATTTGTACTCACCTATTTGTGGTTTCAGGGGTCGAGTCATAGCTCCTGGCCCCGCCTCTTCACTGATTGCTACTAGGTCCTCTCTCTCCCTGCTCCATGAGCTTTATCAAACCTAGTCTTAAAACTATGTATGGTTCCTGCCTCCACTATGTCGCTTTCCAAGCTATTCCACTTCCTGACAACTCTATGACTGAAGAAATACTTCCTAACATCCCTTTGACTCATAGGAGTCTTCAACTTCCAATTGTGACCCCTTGTTTCTGTGTCCCTCTCTGGAACATCTTGTCTCTGTCCACCTTATCTATTCCTCGCAGTATTTTATATGTCGTTATCATGTCTCCCTAACCCTCCTGTCCTCTAGTGTCGTCAGGCCGATTTCCTTAACCTTTCTTCGTAGGACAATCCCCTTAGCTCTGGGACTAGTCTTGTTGCAAACCTTGCACTTTCTCTAATTTCTTGACGTGCTTGACCAGGTGTGGGTTCCAAACTGGTGCTGCATACTCCAGTATGGGCCTGACGTATATGGTATACAGAGTCTTGAATGATTCCTTGGTGAGGTATTGGAACGCTATTCTTAGGTTTGCCAGCCGCCCGTATGCTGCAGCAGTTATCTGATTGATGTGTGCCTCAGGAGATGTGCTCGGTATTATACTCACCCCAAGATCTTTTCTTTGAGTGAGGTTTGCAGTCTTTGGCCACCTAGACTATACTCTGTCTGCGGTCTTCTTTGCCCTTCCCGATATTCATGACTTTACATTTGGCAGGGTTAAATTCAAGGAGCCAGTTACTGGACCAGGCTTGCAGCCTGTCCAGGTCTCTTTGTATTCCTGCCTGATCCTCGACTGATTTGATTCTTCTCATTAACTTCACATCATCTGCAAACAGGGACACTTCTGAGTCTATCCCTTCCGTTATGTCATTCACATATACCAAAAACAGTACAGGTCCTAGGACTGACCCTTGTGGAACTCCACTCGTCACAGGTGCCCACTCTGACATCTCGTCACGTACCATGACTCGTTGTTGCCTCCCTGTCAGATATTCTCTGATCCATTGCAGTGCTTTTCCTGTTACGTGTGCCTGATCCTCTAGCTTTTGCATTAATCTCTTGTGAGGAACTGTGTCGAACGCCTTCTTGCAGTCCAAAAAATGCAGTCTATCCACCCCTCTCTCTCGTGTCTTACTTCTGTTACCTTGTCATAAAACTGCAGTAGGTTTGTGACACAGGATTTTCCTTCCCTGAAACCATGCTGGTTGTCGTTTATAAGCTTGTGTCTTTCTAGGTGCTCCACCATTCTCCTCCTGATGATCTTCTCCATGACTTTGCATACTATACACGTCAGTGACACAGGTCTGTAGTTTAATGCCTCGTGTCTGTCTCCTTTCTTAAAAATTGGGACTACATTTGCCATCTTCCACGCCTCAGGTAGTTGCCCAGTTTCAATGGATGTGTTGAAGATTTGTGTTAGTGGCACACACAACATCTCTGCTCCCTCTCTAAGGACCCACGGAGAAATGTTGTCCGGTCCCACCGCTTTTGAGGTATCGAGTTCACATAGCAGCTTCTTCACCTCCTCCTCGGTTGTGTGTATTTCATCCAGCACTTGTTGGTATACCTCCCTATTCTGAATTCCTGGAGTCCTTCCTGTCTCCTGTGTAAATACTTCTTTAAATCTCATGTTGAGCCCTCACATACCTCTTGGTCGTTTATTGTGAACTCCCACCTTCCTTTCTCAGCCTGATTACCTGGTCCTTGACTGTTGTTTTCCTCCTGATGTGGCTATACAGCAGCTTCAGGTCAGACTTGACTTTTGATGCTATATCATTTTCATATTGTCGCTGAGCCTCCTTCTTACCTGTGCATATTCGTTTCTGGCTCTTCGGCTAATCTCTTTATTTTCCTGGGTCCTTTGTCTTCTGTACTTTTCCATTCTCTATTACACTTACTTTTGCCTCCCTACACCTCTGGGTGAACCAAGGACTCGTTCTGGTCTTCCCATTACTTCTGTTTCCTTGGGGACAAACCTCTCCTCTGCCTCTTTGCATTTGGTTGTCACATATTCCATCATTTCTTTTACTGGTTTTCCTGCATTCTCTCTCCACTGAACGTCTTGTAGGAAGTTCCTCATGCCTGTGTAGTCCCCCTTTTGTAGTTTCGTTTCTCCTTCCTATTCCTGCTCCCTCTCCACTTGTAGCTCAACTATATAATCAAAACACGAACCAAATGATCACTAGCTCCAAGGGCCTTTCATACGTGATATCCTCGATGTCCGAACTACTCAAGGTGAATACTAGGTCCAGTCTTGTGTATGTGTGTATATGTGTGTGTGTGTGTGTGTATGTGTGTGATATTACCCCTGAAGAAGTAATATACTTCTAAATTAAGTAATATACTTCTAAATTAAGTAATATACTTCTAAATTAAGTAATATAATTCTAAATTAAGTAATATACTTCTAAATTAAGTAATATACTTCTAAATTAAGTATACAAGGTACTGAAATTGCTGTTATTTTATAAATCACCATGTGACCTCTCGTTGACCCTAATGACCTGCACAACTAAGGTCAACATTGCTGCCTTGAATCATAAGTGCCGAGTGGCAAGGTAGTTAGTGTGGCTCTGTCGTAAACACGGCCGTTGTGTATAGAGGGAGTGTGTAGACGGATATAGGGGGTGTAAAATGGGTGTCTATGGAGGGAAGGAAGGGGGAGTTTAAAGGGCAAGTAGGCGTGTTGGGAGGGAAGTACAGATGTGGGGAGAGAAATAATGGGAAGAGAAGTAAGGATTAGGAGAGAGGTATGGATTGAGGGGGAAGTGACATGAGGGGAGAGAAGTAATGAAGAGGGAAGGGAATTAAGGGTGGGGGAGGGAAGTAAGGGTGTAGGTATGAAAATTGGTGGTGGAAAGGGAAGTAGGTAATAGTCAGGAGGTAGGAGTATAGGGAGGGAAGTAGGTAATAGTCAGCAGGTAGGTGTATAAGGAGGGAAGTAAGGAGGCAAATGCTGGTGGTGAGGAAAGGAGAGGTGTAGGGAAGGAGTGGTGTAGAGAAGGAGATGTTTAAGAACGGAAGGCAGGAGAGGTGCAGGGAAGGAAGGGAGGAAGGAAGGCAGGAGAGGTGCAGGGAAGGAAGGGAGGAAGGAAGGGCGTATTGCGTGTGGGATAAACAACAGCTGATATTTCCTGTTTACGTGGTTGAAGGGAACAGGTGGTGGCCATGATGCCTAGCACCTGCTTCTGCCAGGGTTAAGCACAGCAGGGGGCAGGGGAAGAATAACGGAATGTACACACAAATTTTATATGCTTTGGTTATACGGGGGGAGGTTGTAAACATTATAATATAAACACAAGATAGTGTTTATCCTGGTTGTAAAGTGTAGAGGGCCATGTGGGTGACAAGAGGAAGGCAGGAGGTGTGAAGAGATGGTTAGTGCACCACAATGTAAACACGAGGTGGCGTCTATTTGGATTCTTTGAGCAATAAAAGTTGAAAACATGCGGGTATGCTGTGGTTGCGAAATTTGTGTGGGAGAGGAAGCCTAACAGTTGTGTTGTGTGTGTGTGTGTGTGTGTGTGTGTGTGTGTGTATTCATCTGTGCTTTCGAGGTTGAGGTTCAACTTTTGGGAGTATCTATCAACTTTTAATTGAAGGTGCAATTGAACCCTACTCCCCTGCTTCGTGTTTGAACTAGTTTTGCATCCATGTCTACCCACACTGCTTCTCTCTCTCTCCAGTTCATTTTACTCCTTCACTGTCTTTACTATGAAATAGCTCTAATATCACAATAGCTCAGTCTTGAAATTCACTCTGCTCAGTGTCTCTTCATTCTGGTCGGCCTTATGTCAATATATTACCACAACTTAATATACTTTCAATATATAGTATGTTGTGATAATATATTCTTTGAACCTTACGTCATAAGTTCAGGTTGCAGGACAAGTGTGAGTCGACCTTTGCAACCACAGGTGAGTACAAAAAGAGTACACACACAAACACACACGTTACGATAAACCTCTTGGAGCAGGGAGAGAGAGAGGGAGAGTAGACCTTGTAGCGACTAGCGAAAAGGTGAGGCCAGGAGCTACGAATCGACCCCTGCCACCACGAGTACAAACAGGCGAGTACACACACACAACAATAACATTACCAACTATCCTCTAAGTAGACTACACCAGTGTTGAATGAAAGTTTGAAGTCGAGCTGATCAAGCGTTCCTATGGTATAATATAGGAAAACCTTGAAGGAAGAAAAAAAAATATAACCTACCTATCAACTACTTAAATGTACCCCTTCGGGGATACCTAATTTCCATCTCTCATGATGACCTAGATACCAGTACACTGGGAAAATTGATGAGAATATTAACTTTACAGAGGGAGAGAGGGAGGAACGGAGAGAGGGAGGATGGGAGGGAGGAAGGGAGGGAGAGAGAGAGAGGATGGGAGGGAGAGAGAGAATACTCAGTGGTGCTAAAGTTAGGTTATGTTAGATTAGGCTAGGTTAGGTCAAGTTAGGTTAGGCTAGGCTAGGTTATGTTATGTAAGGCTAGGCTAGGTTATTTTATGTAATGTTAGGTTAGCTAAGTTACGTTAAACTAGGCTACGTTAAGTTAGGGTAGGTTAAGTTAGGTTTAGGGTACGTTAAATTATGTTTAGGGTAGGTTAAGTTATGTTTAGGGTAGGTTAAGTTGTTTAGGGTAGGTTAAGTTAGGTTTAGGGTAGGTTAAGTTAGGTTTAGGGTAGGTTAAGTTAGGTTTAGGGTAGGTTAAGTTAGGTTTAGGGTAGGTTAAGTTAGGTTTAGGGTAGGTTAAGTTAGGTTTAGGGTAGTTTAAGGTACTCTAAATCAGGGTAAGTTACCTAAAAAAATGACCCAACGCATCTGGCAGCTAGATGTCAAATTAAACAGAGAACAATCCATTCTCATTTCAAAACGTCAATTTTTTGACGTTCTGCTCAACGTCATAATTCAAACGTTGCCTAATTTTCGGCTTATCATATATTCTTTGAAGTTACTTCTAGTTAATTTAGGTTAGGTTACGTTAGTTCAGTATACATAAACCTATAGAAAAAGCTTTATTTAACCACAAATAAAAAAAAACTCCGCCATGCGTCTGGCAACGCGGTGGTTGAGGATGAAATGAGAAACGTTCAAAACTGAACGTTGATTACTCTCTAGTTGAAAGGGGAGCAAACTATATAAAAATATTTACTGAAAATATTTGAATTAGCAATATTTATTCAAATAAAAAATATCAATAAATATAACGTTGAAAATAATAATTATAAGAATTATTGTAACATTTGAAATAATAATAATAAAATGAAAATAATAAAACAAAAATAATAATGATAATAAAATAAAATAACTAAAAATAATATTAATAATAACAAATGTGAACCAGGAATCCTATCAAAGAGTTTGAGAAACTTATATGCAAATGAGTCACGTCAAAATTTGAGCCTCGGGACCACTTAACTTTCTAAATGGCCTTGTTGGAATTACTACTGAAGGTGGAGGACAGATGATTGAGGGAGTAGATGAGTCTTTCTGTTATGGATGATGGCTGGTTCATCTGTGGTGGTGCTGTGGTGTTATCAAGTGGTCTGTGGTACTGTGGAGTGTGTTATCAAGTGGTCTGTGGTGCTGTGGTGTTATCAAGTGGTCTGTGGTGGTACTGTAGAGTGTGTTATCAAGTGGTCTGTGGTGGTGCTGTGGTGTGTTATCAAGTGGTCTGTGGTGGTGCTGTGGAGTGTGTTATCAAGTGGTCTGTGGTACTGTGGAGTGTGTTATAAAGTGGTCTATGGTGGTGCTGTGGAGTGTGTTATCAGGTGGTCTGTGGTGGTGCTGTGGAGTGTGTTATCAGGTGGTCTGTGGTGGTGCTGTGGTGTTATCAAGTGGTCTGTGGTACTGTGGAGTGTGTTATCATGTGGTCTATGGTGGTGCTGTGGAGTGTGTTATCAAGGGGTATATGGTGGTGCTGTGGAGTGTGTTATTAAGTGGTCTGTGGTGGTGCTGTGGAGTGTGTTATTAAGTGGTCTGTGGTGGTGCTGTGGTGTTATCAAGTGGTCTATGGTACTGTGGAGTGTGTTATCAAGCGGTCTGTGGTACTGTGGAGTGTGTTATAAAGTGGTCTATGGTGGTGCTGTGGAGTGTGTTATCAAGTGGTCTGTGGTACTGTGGAGTGTGTTATAAAGTGGTCTATGGTGGTGCTGTGGAGTGTGTTATCAGGTGGTCTGTGGTGGTGCTGTGGTGTTATCAAGTGGTCTGTGGTGGTGCTGTGGAGTGTGTTATCAAGGGGTATATGGTGGTGCTGTGGAGTGTGTTATCAAGTGGTCTGTGGTGGTGCTGTGGTGTTATCAAGTGGTCTGTGGTACTGTGGAGTGTGTTATCAAGTGGTCTATGGTACTGTGGAGTGCGTTATCAAGTGGTCTGTGGTACTGTGGAGGTCTTAACAAGTGGTCTGTGGAGATTCTAAATAATCATTCCACATTTCCCTATTTCCTCCATCTTTCCACCTCTCTTCCATCTCTCCCTCTCCTCCATCTAGCACTCTCGTGCTGCCACTCCACCTTTTACTTCAGAGTCAATCATCTGTCCCCTGCCTTCTGCTTCCTCCATCCTCGCCCCCCCCCCATCATGCAACACCCTCACTCCCTCCCTCCCAACCCCCGCCACACGGTCCCTAGGCTGTCTGTCATATTGGCCTGCCTAAATTCTAACAAGGTTACATCTGAAGTCTCTCAATAACAGATAACGATTTCTCCCTCTCCCCATTCATATTAATTTCCCACCCATTCATATTAATTTCCATTGGACACTATATATATAGAGAGTTGGTTTGGGTTTGATAATGAGGTGCCCAGCGTGCCTCAGTGCTCCTGCTGCACTGTTCCTAACATTCTGTCCTTATGATTAAACTAAAATTTGGGAATATCAACACATTCAGGAACCCATGAAATGTGCTTTCCTTGATTCATGTATAAAACTCATCTGAAGATGTGTCTGTAAACACACGAAAGCGTTCTGTTATTGCTATACCTTGTTCTCTCGCGTATACACACACAATATATATATACATACATATGGTGGTGCCATGTCCTGCCCCACCACCTCTCAAACTCTTCTCAGAAACACTAGGCTGCTTCAGAGTGTTCGTAAACAAAGGTGTTTGTTTATCTTGAGATCTGTGTTTTGCTTTCAAACTGGTTGTTTTGGACTCAGCTTATCAGACGTACTGTGTATTGCTTCAATACACACTAAAGTCGCTAGTTATTGTTGCTTCAACACAGTAAAAATGCTATAGTTATTGTCTTAACCTCATACACATAGATCTCACATAACCACCCACATACAATCACACCTACGTACTGCTACTCTCATCCAAACACCACAAATCACCACTCACACCACAATTCACCACCAGCACACCACAATTCACCACCAGCACACCACAATTCACCACCGGTACACCACCCACATCACAATTCACCACCGGTACACCACCCACACCACAATTCACCACCAGCATACCACTCACACACCACAATTCACCACCAGCATACCACTCACACACCACAATTCACCACCAGCACACCACAATTCACCACCCACACACCACAATTCACCTCCCACACACCACAATTCACCCCCACACACCACAATTCACCACCAGCACACCACAATTCACCACCCACACACCACAATTCACCCCCCACACACCACAATTCACCACCAGCACACCACATTTCACCACCCACAAACCACATCATCGGCTCAGCGGGCTGCCTGTTATGTGTGTGTTTTCTCCTCATCTCTGTCAAGCAAGCATCTAAAAAAAGATTATTCGGCTTTCTGTGAATTTTGTCAACAGGAAGACTTTAGTGGCTCTCTTCTGCACTAGCCCCCGTTCATACCAGCCCCCGCCCACACCAACCCCCGACCTAGAGGAAGATGTCTCTCAAGGAAGCAGTACCTCCAGGAAGAGGCGGTACATCGAAGAGGCAGTACCTCGAACAAGAGGCAGTACCTCGAACAAGAGGCAGTACCTCGAACAAGAGGCAGTACCTCGAGCAAGAGGCAGTACCTCTTAGAGATTTTCCAAGCATTTATTTTAGAAAATTTAAAATTCTCCACTAAAATAGAGAGATATGCGTTATTTAATACTTTCGGCTCACAGCTGAGGGACCGGGTTCGATCCTGGCACAAGTGGAATACGTAAAGGCATGTTTTCTGACACCGGAAGTACTGGGCATCAAAACGAGCTGAGGTAATATAACAACTCTTAGTCTGTAAATCTTTTATTGAGTCGATGTTTCGCTTTGTTAAAACGATAAAAGTTTAACGGAACTAAACATTATCCAATAAATGCGTGTCTACAACTTTTTTTTTTGTACACATCTGTCGACAGGAACTGATCTAGCGCGAGGCCGAGGGGGCGTTGACCCCCGGACAGCCTTCGGGTTAATTTTCCAGGTATAGGACATAGTTGAAATCCTCAATCGTATTTGCTCGTGAGAGTAACCTTGTGTTTCGTGGACTAGTGTTCAAGACGAAGGGAATTAAATAATTAACTAGAATATCATAGGAGTGCAGCTAGAAGTCTGACTAGATCAATAACCCACTACGACATGAACCTGAATGAGAATATTTATAGAGCAACGAAGTGACTGTCGTTGCATTAGCCACTTGTAGGTTTGGCTACAAATATTTCTGGCAGTTAGACATTTATGCAGTCGCCCTTAAGACCATTTGCTGATAAACAGAGATAAACAGTAACTAGTTTATACAGTATGTTAAGATAACTTATTAGTGAATGAGGGGAGACATGATCGAGGTATACAAGTGGAAAATGGGTATTAACAAAGGGGATATAAATAAGGTCTTGAGGATATCTCTCCAAGAGAGAACCCGCAATAATGGATTCAAGTTAGATAAGTTTAGATTTAGAAAGGATATAGGAAAGTATTGGTTTGGAAATAGGGTAGTTGATGAGTGGAACAGTCTGCCTAGTAGGGATATTGAAGCTAGGACCTTGGGTAGTTTCAAATTTAGGTTGGATAAATTCATGAGTGAGAGGGGTTGGATTTGAGTGGGACTGCACATGAATAAATAAAATTTTCAAAGCTTATTTCTTTGGGGAGCATTGAAAATTGGGTTGAGCAAATATTCTGTTAGTGGGACGGATTGTGAAGGACCTGCCTAGTATGGGCCAACAGGCCTGCTGCAGTGTTCCTCCTTTCTTATGTTCTTATGTTCTTATGAAAATACCAGGAATTTGTGCACGTATCTTAAATTTCAATTATTGAGGAATACAGAGATAGACAGTATAATAACCTATGTGACATGTCAAGATGTCTTATTAATGAAAATAAGATACCACATATAGTAAGCAAATTCCCTAAATTTGCTTGTAACATGTAAGTGAACTGTAGATATAAATCCAGATGTACTCCTGTTAACCCTTTTGGGGCCTAGTTCCTAGGACTTTGGTGTATCCATATGCTCTTGCGCTACCATCCACAGGATTTATATGAGGGGCATAATAAACTAACCACTTCGGTGGCAAAATCGAATCCTTGTAGCTAATAAAATAATAAGTGTGTACATAATATTTAGCAAAATATATTCCAATTCTCCACTAGCTCTTGCGCGACCATCC
>WNWK01002696.1:0-14901 GCA_009830355.1 Cherax destructor
CATCTTGCACTCCATACCCTACTAATCGTCATCTCCCTCTTACAACCCACTCTCCCCATCTACAATAACTGCAGCGCTGTATAACCCCTGTGGTTTAGCGCTTCTATTTGATTATAATAATAATAATAATAATATTAACCCGGACATGGAAATGTCTTTCAGTTAAGAAGTTCTTAAGGAAAAGTGGGAGATTGCCTCGGAGGCTTAAGGAGTGGGCCTGAACCAAGATGATATACCTCCAAGTTGTGTCATATGCCTTCTCAAGGTCAAAAAAGAGTGATAACTGAGTGGTTAATGGCAAAGGCATTACAAACATACATATCTAAGCTTAGTAAGGGGTCAATGGTAGAACAGCCCTTACGAAAGCCATATTGACTAGTGGAGAGACTGTTGTGTGTCTCTAAATACCACATCAAATGTCTATTTACCAGACGTTCCATCACCTTGCAAACTGCACTGGTAAGAGAAATGGGACAATAGTGGGAGGCATCATGTCTCGTAGTACCCGGTTTGCTGAAAGGAAGAACAATGGCAGATTTCCACAGCTGGGGAAATACTGCTTGAGACCAAATAAGATTAAAGAGTCATAAGAGGACAGCAAGGGCTGACTTATGTAAATGCTGTAGCACACGAATGTGAATGCCATCAGGCCCAGCTGCCAATGATCGGCAAGCTGAGTGTTGCCGCCAGTTCCAGAATTGTAAAAGGCACATTATAAGATTCTTCTCTGATAGTAGAAAAGTTTAAGGGCTCTAACCTTCTGGCAGACTTTGAGGAACGAAATGAGGGGCATAGATGAAGCCTCTGAGAGATACGGACAAGATGATTACCAATTTTTTGTGGCAGCGTCTAAGGGTTTGCTATATCAACACTGGCAACCTGAAGAACAGGAGCCGGGTCGGGAGAGTATTTACCATTCAGTTTCTGTACTTTTTTCCAGACTCCACTCATAGAGGAAGCTGAAGTGATGGTAGAAACAATCCCGCTAGCAAGTGCGTTTAGCGTCACAGATGATACGGCGAGCGACCACTTTCTTCTGCTTAAAATCAAGGAGTCTCTCTGTGGTTCTATAGTACTGGTACCTGCCCCACGCAGCATGGTTCAAATGTACTGCCTGAGCACAAGCAGGACACCACCAAGGCCCGCACTTCTGAGAATGCCTGCCCGTGGTTTGGGGTATAGAATGTGAAGCTGTGATTAAAACTGAGGTCGAAAAGAGGTGTAAAAGCTCATCAATGGAGGATGAAGAAGGATCCTCACTAAAAGCAGTTAGACACGCGTAGATGTAAGGATGACTGAAAAATGATTGCTGTCATGCAAGTCCGGGAGGACAGACCAGGTTAAGTCTAGTACAGTTGAGGAAGAGCAGACCAAGAGATAGATGCAAGACAGAGAACAAGTACGAGGATCAAAATGGGTGAGAGTACCCGTATTTAAAACATGAAGGAAGAAAAGCCTCCAACTGAATGCCGCGGGAGTCACAGTGAGACCCCCCCCCAAGAGAAAATGGTGGGCATTAAAATCTCCAAGTAACAGAAGTGGTGGTGGTAAGGAAGAAACCAAAAAGGCAACATCTGGGATAGATAATGCCCAAGGAGAGAGATATGAAGAACAGATTGTATACCACTTATTCAAGTGGATGCAGGCTGCAGTGTAATGCAGTGAAGTATGAACAAAGAGCTGACGATATGAAATACCGGTGTGTATAAGAAGTGCACTTTCATTAAAGGTTCCATCGGAAAAAGGATCCGATGAATGTAATAAATCATAGCCCGAGATGGGATGGATAACAGCGGAGCGTAATTTGGGTTCTTGTAAACAAACACAAACAGGGGAAAACTGGGAGAGCAACACCTGAAGCTCACCCCGGTTACCTCTGAGGCCACGGATATTCCGCTGTAAATAAGCCATGATTTGGGAAGAGAAAGATACAAGAAATCTGAAGGTAGAGGTATCTACAGACTAGAAGAGTTAGAAAAGTCCACGTGGCAGCAGCGGAAAACGTTCAAGCAGCCAAGGAATGGGACACTGCGAAGGAGTTGTGTAGACAGAGAAAAGTGAGAGGAAGAAGGGGACAGGAAACAGAAAAGGTGAGAAATCACCATGGTGGTTCCATTTCAATAGGTTTTTTTAAGGTAAGCATTCTAATAAATATCTAAAGGTACCACTGTATTCTGAGATAGCTTAAAGTGTTTCAGAGGACAAGGACGTTGTATGTGGGACAATATTGGAGATAGGAGGAGGAGGGTGAGTAAAGATCTGGGTGACAATGGACTGTACCAAAGAAGGGGGGGACGAAAGGGTAGTGGGAACTGGGGAAGCTTGGGAGGGGACAGGAGAGGAAGTGACCTGGGAGGGGGCAGAAGAGGAAGAAACTTGGGAGGGGACAGGGCAGGAAGGTACTGTATGAGGAGGATGAACCTCCACACTCGTAACAGAGCCAGTTAGAGGTGAAGAACCAGGTACAGAGACTGGAAAGAAAAAATGTGGAGGTAGAAGGGAAGGAGGGGTTAGGGATTTGAGCAATGGGGATTTTTTGGACTTCTAAGAAGTAGAGGGGCGAGGGGAGGAGTTGTTGTATGAGGTCTTGTAGACACAAACGTGTGAATGACAAGATGAAGAGGTGAGAACAGAATGAGGTGTTGAGGTAGGGATCTCTGAGTCCAGGACAGCAAAAGAATTAGAGACGGGTGACCATAAAGGAGGCTCCGGAAGTTGGGACCTCAGAGGTGGGGGGACGTTTAGTAACTCAAGAATAAGAAATACAGGGAAGTCTCTCTTGGAGGCGTAGATGAGAGACTGCCATAGCATATGGAAAGCCTTCTGCCTCTGAGACAACAGATTTCTCGCTCATTTAAGTAAACTTGGCAACGGCGAGAGTAAGATGGGCGAGCCTCATAACAATTAAAGCAAGAGGGAGGTAGACTACAAGACATATTGGTATGGTCATCGGCACCACAGACTGGGCATTCGGCCATGGACCTGCAATATTTTGATGGATGACCAAAACGCCAGCAATTTCTACACTGTTGCGGTGTAGGGATCACCTTTCGAACTTGTAAATGGTGTCCCGCAATATAAACAGAGGACGGAAGCTCATGGCAGTCAAAAGTTAAGCGAGCTACATTGCAAGGGTATCGTCTCCGCCTACGGACAGAGAGGACATAGTGTCTACTTTGAGGATTGGTAGTCTTGGAGCTCAAGCTGTTCCAGAATGTCATCACCACATGCCCGGAAATTCTGTTGGACAAAATGGGGTAGAATGACAGTACCTCTACAAGAATTGAGGGAATGATGTTTTTCAATAGTTACAGGAATAGCATCGATGGTTGTAAGGAGAGAAAGATCGTGAGATTGGTTAGCGACCGTGATGATGCGTGTACCACTCTTGAGAGCATGAAAGGATATATCTCTACCAACATGGCATACTAGCGCCTTGCCAATACAGTGGACCCCCGGTGTTCGTGATGCTCCAATCTCGAACAATTATGTAAGTGTATTTTTGTAAGTGCTTTTGTAAGTGTATATTTGGGGGTCTAAAAGGACTAGTCTAATTTACATTATTCCTTATGGGAACAAATTCGTTTGGTAATGGCACTTGAACAGCATTCTGGAACGAATAAATCACGAACACCGGGGGTCCACTGTACTTTGGTGGGAAAGATAGGCAGTAGAAGAAGTTGGTCGTAGAGTAAAAAACTTATTCCATTGTATATTTTGAAACATATCATGTAAGGGAAGTGCCTGACATGCCAGTCCTTTCTGAGTAGAATGAGAAGGAAGCGAAGAAGTATCATCTGTTATGGTCTTGGGTGTTTAGGTGTGGGACATGAGTTGGTCTAATGTGGGACGGGCAGGCGATCCAAAAATTGTCGCACCATAGAGGGAGAAGCCGGAAGCATGGTCAAAGAAGTGTGGAGGACAGATGTATCAAAGGAGTCAGGCGGAACCCCGGTACCTGGAGCAGGTGACGAAACGGCACCAGCAGGAGGTACAGGGGCATTAGAAATATCCGAAGTGGTCAAATAACGAGGCAGGGTCGGAACAGGGTGTGGTATCAGGAAGGGGCCTGGGGGAAACAGGTTCATGGATTGGGAACTCCATGGTTATGTCACTTCTTTCTTTTTGTTTTAAGAAAAAATGAAAGAAAATAAAATGAAAAAAGAATAAAAAAGGGGGGAACGTGGAGGAATAGCTCCTAGGATGAATGAAAGGGATGTAAATCTCCCTCCACGCCCAAGAAGACCTCAGCACCGCAAGTAGTGCAGATGCAGCATGTAATACGTGACATACCCTACCCTTCATGCCAGTAAACCAGCAATCCGGGATAGCACCCTCACATCTGCCGAGCCACCACAGTGGACAAGAGAGGGTGCCCGGACACCCACCACAAAGCATCTCCTTCGGTGACCACCCCCCAGAATCCAAAAGGCAGCCTCCATAGATACACCCGTCACTCGAAAGACACCCAAAGCCACCCCCCGGGAGACCGGAGAGGGATCGGGACATCCCTAGGTGATCCAGATTCCACGGCAAACTACACCACCACCAAGGACCCCAACTGAATGGGATGGACCATGGTACCAGTCCCCCTACCTAGGAACTAAAATGCCTGTGGGGAGAATCCCAAAGGCCAAAAAACAGGAAGGGGATAGGAGAGGGATGGGGAAAGGAGGAAAGGGAAAAGGAGGAAAGGGAAAAGGAGGAAAGGGAAAGGGAGGATGGGATAGGGAAGGGGGGATTATGGGGTTATTAGGTTCAGTATGAGGAAGACCAAAAGGTCTAATTCCTCAGACCAAGAGCCTCTTCACCTTGCCAAGGAGCCCCCCTTGAAGAGGAATTTATCTACAAAAAGTTCTGAGGCTCTTGTAGTTAATTATCTACAGAAAGCGTTTCTACTCATGTACTGTATTATCTACGGAAAGTGCTTCTGCTTATATGTAATATATCTACAACTGTAATAAATATTTTGAGCCTAAACTGTAATAACTCTGTAGCAGGAGTAAAGAAACTAGACTTTTTCAAACACTTTATTGTTGAATCCAACGATAAGTGGATCCAGTCTTGAATTTTAAAATAACTGATAATATTGTGACCACTTTTCAAAATTTTCCCTTTATGAACATGGAAACCGAGGCAGGGAATAACATGAAACTTAACTCTGGAACAAAATGACATTCCCTTAGTATCCTCTGGATGGTGTGAGCACTCCTGGTGCCCAAAAATTAGTCTTTCTAATCGAACACACGTAAGCTCCTCCCCTGCCTCCATCAAGAAAAATAGATGTGTGACATTAGTGCTGCTTTATAACAAGATATAGTTGCCTTGATATTTAATATTCTTACTATTAATTATTATGATATCTGTATCTCTTATGTACAAAGGCCGACCCACAGCTAGTTGCTTTAGTACGAAGCTTGGAAGGATGACGAAAATGAAATCACACTATTGGCTACCACACTGAACCAGTGTTTTGCTGCAGGTCACGCAGAGGCAATGGTTCCTTGCTTGTCACAAGTCTCGACAAAAAACCTCCAACAGTTCACATACAGTATGATCAAATAATTTAAACTAAAACAACGAGATCCTACACCTGGCAGCTAATTTCAGCACAGTTTTTGTGGTAAACACAAGTCAGTTTTATTGACACTGAGATTCATTCTGAATGGTTAAACATTAGACAACCAGATTTTTCAACCACTCTTAATTCATCTACACACAAACTAAATCTGTTTACACCAAAAACTAAGCTTCAACATGACTTGGTAGAAGCTGAGCAGGAACTACAGAGGTAGAAGGCTCAATTTTGTTATGATGAATGCTCTTGGGTTAACAATGAAGAAAATCAGTACTTTATTATATTGTAGTCATGCATTCGTTCTAATACATGCACACTTTCTAAATGGGCTTTACTCAAGGTACAAAGCATAAAGGTTTGGAGCTAAGAATTTTTGCATACCTTTTATCTAGATGAAAAACTACCTCTACCAATGACTGGCTTCTAGAACGAATAAAAATGGAAACGATGAAAAGCTGATACAGGACTTTAGTGTGGAATGTTATGGACCCAATGTGTCACTTTAGACAAATTTCACAAACCAAAGCAATGTTTAGAGCAGATTATAAGGCATTACTGTGTAAAGGGATAAAATTAAATTACTTATTTCCTTTTTAGGTTAAAATGTATTCTCAGATTTTACTGCACATATGCAAAAATGTTTATACATGTCCATTGAGGGATAACATAAAATAAACTTAATCATTAAAACATTAATCAACGATTGTGGGACAAGGTTTGAGCAGTACAGCTGTAACAACTCTACTCTGAATAAATGATTATGATCATTATGAAAACAGTCTTGCAAACTAGGTAGTTTCATGAAGATTGGGGTTGTCTATAGACTATCTACACTATTTTTTACACTTTATTCCGGCTCCAATTTTGTAGCCATCACACTTCTACTCATGTGCACTAAAATTTACACAAAATTTTAACAGATGAGACAAACTTCACCAGGGCTACATGTGTTAGAAAGCAATGTTTCTCTTTCAAAACCTCAGACCATTGTAGATTATAATCTTTTGAGCCACTGAATAGACATTAAATGTGTATTTGTATGTACGTATACCATTTGTGTGTGTGTATAAATTTTGTTTATATATATATTTAGGTATATATATGTGTATTTATATATGGATTTATATATATGTATATATATATATAAATATATATGTATATAATGTATATATGTATATATTTATATATGTATTTATATGTATTTATATATATTTATATATATTTATATATATTTTTATCTTAAATATTATCAATTATAATACCTTTTTCATAATTTTCACGAGACTCTTTGCTTTCTCACACCTGCAGCCTGGAAGAGGAGTTAAGAGAGGTTTTTTAAACCTCAATTAAAAGTTCTGGTGCATTCTTGAAGTGTCACTTTTGTCTTTATTACATCCTTCACCAGGATTCTGTACAAATATCTCTATGTTACTTACTGCAAATCTTATATATAACAATGGGGAAAATTAGAAACAACCATAATGACATTAAAATCCTCAGTAAGTAACACATAAATATGGAATCATACAGGAGAGCACATTACAGAGCAACCAACACTCTGCTTCACTAAAAATTCTCAGGCTCAACTACAAATAAATTTCCATTATTGGGGAGGCTGCTGCTGATGGATTTCTAACTTATGCTCAATAAACTTAATAGTAGGTTTCCATTTCCATCCATCCTCCTGGCCTCCTGCGCAAAATGAATCGTCGACACTCGTCATAAATGAAGATGAGAAGTGAGAAGGGGAGTGCTGGCAGCCACCAATAAAACCTGTTATAAAAAATTACATTGATTATAGAAGGAATTTTCAAAACTATCAGTGACAAAAACTACTGATAAGCTGATAGGAAGTTATCATGATTATCCACGAGCTCTGCGTCTCTCTATTATATCTGGAAACTTTCCAAAATTTCAAGTGTTTTAAAGTTACTGCATATTATATATATACAGTGGACCCTCGGTTAACGAAAAAACTTCATCCCAGAAGCCTGCTCAAGTGCCATTACTGAACGAATTTACTTCCTTAAGAAAAAATGTCATTTAGGTTAGTCTATTTCAGACCCCCAAAAATACACTTCCACAAGCACTTACAATATTATACTTACATAATTGCACGATTTCCGGGGTGTTCGTTAACTGAGGGTCCACTGTACTCTGATAATTATACTTATATGTACCTGTACCTAAATGAACTTACACACTGTGCTGGCATGCAGGTACACATTAAAATCACTAAGAATGTCTCACTAGTCTTGACGCCATACTAATAATAATCGCTATGGGGCACTTTAAATGTCGTATATTACATTAATATAAACAATTCCATTAATCCATCTATGATTCTTTTCAAAATTATGTAAGAAACACGTTACATAGCACATAAACATAATACATTCACCCACAGTAGAAAAATCTGAAAAACATGAGTTGTGGTAGCCGAACTGCTTGTCGGAATGACAGCAAGAATTACGTTTTCTCTAGTACAACACCAGAGAAAATGTGTACACTACAGTGTTACTGGGGGTAACTGTAGAAAATTATTCCTTTCATAAGCCTTCACTCGTAGAGTCATTCCCTCTAAAAATGATGTGTTGCATGAGAATGAGTGTGTTGCTGTTTATTTATTCTACTGCACCAACGTGAAGACAACTTGTACACAATGTAAGGTGTTTGTATTGTGGTAAAAGCTTCACAAATGTATATGGGAATGAACTTGTATGAACCATAAGCATACAGGTGTTAATACACATTCGTACATTTACATTCTTGGAGTCTCGTTTGCAATGGCATCTAAGTTTAGTTGTTAGAAATGATTAAACTCAGTGAACAAGGAATGTCGATGATGATGATGATGATATAATAATTATTATTAATAATAATAACTCTAGGGAATTTTAAATTTGTCGTATATTTTGTGTAGGTGTGGGAGCTACCAACACCTGACTTTCTACCCTAAATACTCACCTCTCACCTTACATTAAGACTACTGTATATATATTTTAAGGTAAGTAATGAGTGTACTTAGTGTGTGTGTGTTTTACTTTTTTATTGTTTAATTTTTAATGCCTAGTAAACCTGTTATCTGGCATTTATATGCATTTATAAATGGGAAAAAAGGGCATTCCACTTTACGGCAATTTCCACTTTATGGGGGTAGCCTGGAAACTAACCTGCTGTATAAGTGGGGCTCTACTGTACTATGTAATGAACAATATTTAAATCTTTATCAGTGTATAAGTTTCTTGCAATATTTTATTTTAATTTAATTAACATGTAGGCAGGAGGTGAGGTAAAGGCTAACAAGAATTTCAGAAAAAAGGTGAACCCAGAAAACCCATATATTTTTAAATACACTTGTTGTATTATTTCCCCAGAGCAGGTAAACCTTATGACAACTAACAGGTGGGAAAAATGACATATCATAAAATAACTATTAGTATGATATGTCACCTACAGGAAGCTTTATCAGGTACACAAGTATCAAAATGAGCAACATGTATATATAACAGAGCTAAGAAGTGGTCGAGTCAGGTGCTGGGTGAGGTTAGAGATTTCCCATCCAGTGTAGGTGAGGTGTTATGTCAGGCAATGTTGAGTGAGGGGTCAGGTAAGGTGCAGGTAATGGAGGTTGAATAACACTGAATGTGCCCTAGAATAAGCCCTGGCCACATCCAACATGACCTGACCTTCTTTGCCTGCACCTCTCCTGGACACTACCTGACAGGTTACCTCACTACAATGGAAGGGACATCTTACCTCCTGATTACAACCTCACCCAGCACCTGACTCCACTACTATTAGCATTATATATACACGTTGCTAACTGATACTGTATGAACTTGATAAAGCCTCATATAAACGACACTGCTATAAATGAAAAGTTGAGAAATACACCCGGTGTTCGTCCTGCTCAAAACACGCCCTTTTATGTAAGTGTATTTTTTTAAATGCTTTTATAAGTGTAGTTTTAAGGGTCTAAAAGGACTAGTCTACTTTATATTATTTCTTAAGGGAATAAATTCGGTTGGTAATGGCACTTGAACAACATTCTGTTACAAAAAATGGACGAACACCGGGGGTCCACTGTATTTATATTACTTAAGCATGGATAGTGTGTTTCACAATTATTTTATGTATGATACACAATCAATTAAAATTGGTTAACCTACTGTATATTCAAATTTCTGGGCTTGGTATCAATCATTTATCCCCATCCATCCACTTAGGAAAATAATTTATAAATATGTTTTATGGAATAGATTCAAAACTTTCCTTGAATGATATGAAAATGACCAGTAAAGTAGCATATCATACAGGAGTGAGCATGTCTATCTACCTTGTGAAGGTTCTGGAAATCGTTGCCCTCCTCATGGCCTAGTCTGACCAGAAAAAAAACGAGTAATATTTTGGTCCAACATGGATCATTAAGCAAGGAAGAGAGCCACAAGGTAGTGGAACGAGGAGGCAACTAAGATTAAGTCAAATCATACCTTTTACAAATATTAAATTTCTGTAATAATGTTTACAAAAATTAGAGCATAATAATGCACTCAAAGATAAACATCTAAAGAAACAGATTCAAGTTAGAGACGATGTGCAGTAATATAGATTCATCAAGACAATTTGTAAAGGCTCAGTGACCAAGAGAATGAAGAAATGTGAAAGGCAAGTGTTAACTGGACGCAAGGTGTTGGAAAAGTTACACACAGGGAGAGGAGGAAAAATCAGAGCATGTCTAGAATATTGGTGGCAGAATGCTGAAGTGTACTAGTTAAAAAAAAGGTAGTGCAATATCCATAGGACAAAAAGGTATGAAAATGCTGTACAGTGAACACTGGGAAGGCAAAGTACAAGGGATTGTGCTGGGTTTGAGCAACTGCATAGGAGCAAATTTATATAATAAATGGGGAATTACTGGTAGGAATAGGGTTACTGCATACATGCATTTTTGAACAAAGCATGAAGCAAGAGACGACAGCATAAAGTGAGGGAGAAACCTGTATGTACATGTAGTACTTGGCAATCTTATTTCTCTACACTATGAATGATTTTAATATGTGACAGACAGTACTATCTGCTCACAGAATTTTTTTAAAATTTATTCCCATATTATTTCACTCAGTTTTTGGGATGGTAGTTGTGTCATGACTATCACTACGGTATTTTTAAGGCCTTTTTAGCCATTTTGATGAATATGTGGTTAAAGATATAAAACACACTGTACATGTCACAATAAAAAAATGGAATATAGTAAAATAATCCTTACTTGAGTGGGTACATACGAAGACCCTTGTCCATTCCTGGGGTGTAGGAAAGGAAGGCGGCTAGGGTAGTTTCGAAACACAGGCCAAAGTTGAGCACCATATTCCTGTAAAATATTGCATTAAATATTTTCTATTATGAGTATAGAATATACACAATGAAATTTATTTATGGCTACACATGTTATATGAATGTATTTTTTCTTTCACCTCAGCAGTTATTCACCAAAGTAGGGCATTCCCTCATTAAACAGCTGTTTGTAAAACATGCATGGACACCACAATTCAAATAACTTTGGAAACTTTAACATTCCCATCCATCTTTCCACATGAAAGCAGTGCACTTTCCAATTCCCAAACCGAAGTCTGGCTTATGCCTAAGTTAATACCATTTAAGATCATAGCATAAGTAAGTGATGTTTAAATTATTTAAAGCAAAACTCTTTAATCCTTAAAGTGGTAGTGCTCCACTTAAAATCTCATATTGAAAGTGTCAAACAGCAACATGAACTTTCAAAACTTCTTTCTCATAAATCTCTCCAGCCTGAGGTCCATCCACTTGCTGGCATGTTCATGTTGCACAGCACAATCCTATGTTCATGTTGCACAGCACAATCCTAGTTATGATTCTTCACAAGCCAGTGAGTAGTAACATCACTGATGCATCAAAGAATATGTAGAAAAATCTTTATTTACAAAATTAAGAAATTAATGAAATAACACTTTAGCAGAATGGAAACTTCATTAAGATGTTTTGTTTGGAGACTTAGATTTCTAAAGTCTATATGATATAGACTTGAAATGTTACAATAAGGTTTCCATACTGCTAGTCTTTATACTGATAGCATTTTACTAGTAATGAAGATATAGACTTCAAAGTCACTATCACAGATTTTAAACTAATCTTTAATCATTGGTGAAATACTCAACTTAAAAATAGCAATATTCAAGAAATACCTAAACTACAGATCTGTGTCCCTAATGAGTGTAATGTGAAAACTGCCTTAAAGAATTGTAAGATGAAAAAAATAAATTCATTGCAGACCACTTGCACAGATTTAGAAATGGAAGGATATACCTTACAAAACTTAACAAAAAATTTATTAACAAAGGTCAGATATTTCATCTGACATTTTAAATAGGATTTGATTTATTTAAAGGATTTTCATTTAATGGTAATGCACAATATTTTTTTTATATATTTGATATATTTTTCATACAAATTTATAAGGTACAAAATATTTAGTCCAGAAACTTGAAAGTCTTTATGAAGGGTATATATTTTTGATCAATGCAATTCAGTTTACAGTGCAACTAACCTTCAATATACTAATCAAACTAAATTTAAATATTTTAGTTATTTACAAACAATTTTTTAATTATACAATCTATTATAAATCAAGAATGTGTTTTTTTAACCCTTTCGGGGTCGGTGCCGTACTAGTACGTTTTACGAGCCAGGGTCGGTGCCGTACTAGTATGCGTAAATTCTGGCGGCCTCAAATTAAGCGGGAAACGGCTGGTAGGCCTACGTATGAAAGAATGGGTCTGTGTGGTCAGTGCGCGCAGTATAAAAAAAATTCCTGCAGCACACACTGCATAATGAAAAAAAAAAACTGACCGTAATTTTAGTTTAAAACAGCGAATTTGCAGTCTATTTTCGTATGGTATTTATTCATGTATTCTTGTTTTTTTGGTCTCATTTCATAGAATGGAAGATATATTACAGAAATAGAGATAATTTTGATTGGTTTGACAATGACAAGTACAGTGGACCCCCGCTATTCTAACGGCTCGGCAATAGAACATATCATTATTAGAACAAGAAAATCGATATCGCCATGCAAACAAAATATCACGATTCGAACAAGTGCGTCCATCACCTGTCCGCCCAGGCGCTTGGAGAGCCAGTCCCGCGTTGTTTACACTCGAGAGAACATTACCCTGCACGCTCATCCAGACATTTCACACTTAATTATAATTGTTTGGAGTTTGTTCATTAAGTGTGAGGCAGTGGTGAGAGGCAGTGGCAGAGGCAGTGGTGGTAGAGGCAGTGGTGGTAGAGGCAGTGGTGAGAGGCAGTGGTGGTAGAGGCAGTGGTAGTAGAGGCAGTGGTAGTAGAGGCAGTGGTGGTAGAGGCAGTGGTGGTAGAGGCAGTGGTGGTAGAGGCAGTGGTGGTAGAGGCAGTGGTGGTAGAGGCAGTGGTGGTAGAGGCAGTGGTGGTAGAGGCAGTGGTGGTAGAGGCAGTGGTGGTAGAGGCAGTGGTGGTAGAGGCAGTGGTGGTAGAGGCAGTGGTGGTAGAGGCAGTGGTGGTAGAGGCAGTGGTGGTAGAGGCAGTGGTGGTAGAGGCAGTGGTGGTAGAGGCAGTGGTGGTAGAGGCAGTGGTGGTAGAGGCAGTGGTGGTAGAGGCAGTGGTGGTAGAGGCAGTGGTGGTAGAGTGCAGTGGTAGTAGAGGCAGTGGTAGTAGAGGCAGTGGTAGTAGAGGCAGTGGTAGTAGAGGCAGTGGTGGTAGAGGCAGTGGTGAGTAAACAAGATTAAATGAACGTTCGGAGTTTGTAAACAAACCAGTTGTTGTTGCTGTAACCAGCCTGACATGTATGATTTCTGTTCATTCCTTGAAGCTGTCTGGAAGTGATCTAATGCAGATAGCATTACAAACTCCGTTTTCTCTTATACTAACACGTCTGAAGGAGGAAAGAATGGGAAGATGTTTTCACAGCTGTTACGAGAATGCCTGCCACCACCATCCTTCCCAGCCACCACATTCGTAATGACATACATATTTTATTCATTCTAGAGTGTATATCAGGTTTTTATGTTATTTATATTGTTTATTATGTCACATTAGATGAATTGTGATAGATAAATAAGCTGTCGAGTTGATAATAGCTTCACAGTGAAGTACCATTTTGTCATGCCTCCAGACAGCAGGAACGGATTAATTGTATTTCCATTATTTCTTATGGGAAAAATTAAATCGCCACTCGAACATTTCGCGTTGAGAACTAGCTCCTGGAATGGATTAAGTTCAAATAGCGGGGGTCCACTGTACCTTGAAATTGAGCTCAAAGTAGCGAAAATGTTCGATTTTTGCCGATGTTCAAGAGTAAACAAATCACAGCATGCATCCAATACACATCAACTGGCTAGTCTAATATTCTTGCACAAGTGCGCTGATATTATTTATACCATTTTTTCAATGATGCAGTTGTATACATAACAGTAAATCTTCTTTTTTTTTTTTTTTTGAGAATAAAAATTCAAAATGGAAAGCAAAAGTAATGTAAGATAGGCCTGGAGATGTGACTAATGAACAGAGATGTTATTTTAGTGCCAAGAGTGTCTGCCTTGTTTATTCTGGACCCCATTTTGAAATTGGCATCGTTTGAAATTTGTGTGAAATTGGCCAAATTGCCATTTTCTGACCACTTTTTTGGGTAGTTGAAATTGGTAAATGGGCGGTTTCTTGTACTCAATCGATAGAAGAAATGGAGTTCTAGTGAAATAGCTATGATTTTAGTGGACTGGAACATTGGAATTGGCCAAAAATAGGGCTCAAAGTGGGCGAAATCGCTGATGCGTAAATATCGTCGAGACTGATAACTTTGCAAGAGCATAATTCCATAAGTTTTTGATCAAATTTCATACTTTTGGTGTCGTTATGATCGGAGAAAGATTCTCTATCATTTCATAAGAAAAAATTCTTTTTTTTTTTTCCAAAAAAAATTTCGACCATGAGAACGAGTTTTGTCGTGTCAGTATCATATATACACTTGTGTAGTGTATCAGCATTCATCCTAGTTATACAGCTGGTCCCTTTGCGTGTGACGTCACGATACCCGCTGACATCAGAGGCTCAGCGCATGTGCATAGCAACGCATAGGCGTTCTCTCTCAGAAGTCATAGACATACAAGCTGAACGGACGGGGGCTGGGATCTCTCCTTCACATACTGTAAATATATCGTAACCATCCTTACAAGGAGTGTCTTTGACAACCATATATCTCTCCAAGACCCACACGACAAGTGGTGCCAGCGGTGTGCCGTAATTTTTATCGA
>WNWK01002696.1:15001-30001 GCA_009830355.1 Cherax destructor
GGCAGTGGTGGTAGAGGCAGTGGTGGTAGAGGCAGTGGTGGTAGGGCAGTGGTGGTGAGGCAGTGGTGGTAGAGGCAGTGGTGGTGGGGCAGTGGTGGTAGGGCAGTGGTGGGGGGTGGGGGGCAGGGTGGTAGAGGCGTGGTGGTAGAGGCAGTGGTAGTAGACTGGTGGGGGTGTAGAGGCAGTGGTAGTAGAGGCAGTGGTGGTAGAGGCAGGGTGAGTAAACAAGATTAAATGAACGTTGGGGTTTTAAACAAACCGTTGTTTTCGTAACCAGCCTGACATGGATTTCTGTTCATTCCTTGAAGCTGTCTGGAAGTGATCTAATGCAGATACATTACAAACTCCTTTTCTTTAACTAAACGTCTGAAGGGGGAAAAAGAATGGGAAGATGTTTTCACAGGTTACGAATGCCTGCCACCACCATCCTTCCCACCACCAATTTAATGACATCTATTTTTTCATTCTAGAGTGTATATCAGGTTTTTATGTTATTTATATTGTTTTTATGTCACATTAGATGTTGTGATAGATAAATAAGCTGTCAGTTGATAATGTTCACGTGAAGTACCATTTTGTCATGCCTCCGACAGCAGGAACATTAATTTATTTCCATTATTTCTTATGGGAAAATTAAATCGCCACTCGAACATTTCGCGTTGAGAACTAGCTCCTGGAATGGATTAAGTTCAAATAGCGGGGTCCACTGTACCTTGAAATTGAGCTCAAAGTAGCGAAAATGTTCGATTTTGCCGATGTTCAAGAGTAAACAAATCACAGCATGCATCCAATACACATCAACTGGCTAGTCTAATATTCTTGCACAAGTGCGCTGATATTATTTATCCATTTTTTCAATGATGCAGTTGTATACATAACAGTAAATCTTTTTTTTTTTTTTTTTTTTGAGAATAAAAATTCAAAATGGAAAGCAAAAGTAATGTAAGATAGGCCTGGAGATGTGACTAATGAACAGAGATGTTATTTTAGTGCCAAGAGTGTCTGCCTTGTTTATTCTGGACCCCATTTTGAAATTGGCATCGTTTGAAATTTGTGTGAAATTGGCCAAATTGCCATTTCTGACCACTTTTGGGTAGTTGAAATTGGTAAATGGGCGGTTTCTTGTACTCAATCGATAGAAGAAATGGAGTTCTAGGAAATAGCTATGATTTTAGTGGACTGGAACATTGGAATTGGCCAAAATAGGGCTCAAAGTGCAAATGCTGATGCGTAAATATCGTCGAGACTGATAACTTTGCAAGAGCATAATTCCATAAGTTTTGATCAAATTTCATACTTTTGGTGTCGTTATGATGGAGAAAGATTCTCTATCATTTCATAAGTTCTTTTTTTCCAAAAAAATTTCGACCATGAGAACGGTTTTGTCGTGTCAGTATCATATATACACTTGTGTAGTGTATCAGCATTCATCCTAGTTATACAGCTGGTCTGGTGTGACGTCCGATACCCGCTGACATCAGAGGCTCAGCGCATGTGCATAGCAACGCATAGGCGTTCTCTCTCAGAAGTCATAGACATACAAGCTGAACGGACGGGGGCTGGGATCTCTCCTTCACATACTGTAAATATATCGTAACCATCCTTACAAGGAGTGTCTTTGACAACCTATAATCTCTCCAAGACCCACACGACAAGGGGTGCAGCGGTGTGCCGTAATTTTTATCGATTACGCTGTTATAGAGAAATAGACGACGACAAGCAAGCAAACAGCCTCCAGAAACCACGCTACCAGCTACCTACATCCAAGCAGTCTACAATATCTACAGTATCTCCTGGTCAGCTAAGTGCTTCATAAGTTAATTTGTTAAAACCTACGAGGGGTTGACCCGGGTTTTGCAAATTCTGAACGAGTAAGCCAGTTTGTGAGGGGAGAGTACCATATCAAGCCAGTAAGCCACCACCAGTTACATCAGCCTAGGCTTAAGCCAGCTTCTACCTTGCTGTGCAAATTTGTTACAAGATTCCAAGCCAGTCAACCTGTGTGAAAATATTCTACTAAGCCAGCAAGCCACTCTGCTGTCTGAGAAGTAAGCCACGTGAGTCACGCATTTTTACCGCCCTTGTACTCCAGTGTATTGCTGTTCTGAGTGACAATACCATCCCTGTGGTATCCTGGGTTATTCAAGCCACCCTGGGTTAAATTACCGTGTGTTTTTATAACGGCGTAAGCCACAGGCACGCGGGAAGCGGTGTAGGCCTAGCCTACTCCACCCAGCCCCCCACCACCACCCACGCTAAGGCGGGCGCCATTAACCACGTGTCTCCACCCCCACACAAAGCATTAAGTGTGGATTATTTCACCCTTAACTGGGTCCTGCAAGCAGTTTATTGGCTACGAACCGGGTCGAGCGTCCTGAGTGTGTTTCTTCTGAACTGTTGTGCCAACTTTAGAAAGCCTGGGTTCGTAGTTCATCGGTTTATGCACATTACTCCTAGATATCTGCGCGAGTGGACCAGACCACCATCCTCCACCACCATCCTCCACCACCACTATACCACGCTGCAGTCAACGATTTCCACCCTAGAGACATTTACTGCGTTGTTGTTTTATTTTTCAGATAATCTAGAGACAATTTCGTGTGTTGAGACAATTTTCGCCAGTTAAAGAAAATTTGAGTTATCCTGGGAAGTGTTCTGTGTTAAATTAATTACTTACATTAAATTTTTATTTCACTAGTATTGTCTCTTGTTAATTATTGCGTTATAATTTCTGTGAATTTCGTTGTGTTACTAAGTATGCAGTAAGTACAGTTTTGTTAAAGTAATCTACTGTTCCAATATTCCACCAAGTAGTAATTTTAAAAGATTTTAATTTTTTTTCCCCCAGCATTGTCCACGTGTTGCTTAATTTTTCCCCCTTGTTAATTGTGTTTCACCAAGTGTACTATCCCAGATATATTCAATTATTCATTTACCCTTGTTTGTTAATATTAATTGTGTAATTAATTAATTTTGCTTGCCCCAGTAATTACATATTGTTTTCTCCTCCAAGCAATTTTTAACCTTTTACCAGTAATATTCCTGCTAATTCTTATGTGTTGCAGTCAGTAATTATTCCCATTGCACCCAATATTGTTTTGTGTACTTGTTCTTTTTTTGTATAGTGCTAATGTGCCTTCATTTTGCAGACTAGAGAAATAATTTACTGAAGATATTATTTTGCTCCAATAAATATATATATATTTATAGTCAACAAGAGCATGACTTTGTGTAAGCAGTAAGTTATCTGTTCTGTGCCTTTGATGAGTATCTTCCAGCTAATGTAAGTGTTAAAACCATTTTATTGTCATTAATTTTTCATTTGTTTTCATGTGTTGTTGAACAAATTCACTCTTAAGTTTGTTTAAAGTCAGTGTTCTTAGTAAATTGTTCCAGTAACTGTTTCATTGAGTTACCTTCCTTGCTTGCAATTAAGAGTAAGAGTGTTCAAACTATTTTATTTCTAATATTTGTGTTGTGTGCAAATAATTTACACCAGTGTGATTTTTATCAATCATTCCTGAAATTGATTTTGTGTAAATTAAATTCCACAGTATTCACCTTGTTTTTATCAATTTTGTAATTGTTTAATTGCTCAAGTAACTTGTCATTTCCTAAGAGTAATAAGTAATATTCCAGTGAACCTTCTAAGTGATTCAAGCAGTAAAGTTACTTTAATTTTTTGCCAGTGAATAATTCTATTGAATTGTTTTATCAGATTGTTGCTATTGCCATAACCATTATTGAATTCTTTTAAATAGTTGTACATTTAATTATTTTAATGTGTTGCAATATTTGTTGATATTTAAAAGAAAAGAAAACTCATTTTGCAGTTAATCCAAGTTAAACCTAGAGTGTTTTATCTTAGTGTGTTGAATTTTCTTGCCAAGTCAATTTCCAGTGAGTTATCTTTTCTTTAGTGTTATTGTGCAATTATCCGTGTTACTTATGCAGAATAGTTAATAATTTCTACCAGTTAAGCTATATTGTGCTGTATACTTGTGTAAATTTTGCTTCATTTCAATTCTCGTTTAATTGCTTGAAGTCATGTCTCAAGTAAAGTCAAGTAGTAATGTGTTTGCTGCCAGTCAAGGCAATGAAGCTCAAGTAAATGCGTGCGGTAATACTGTGTGTACTGCTATTCAGAGCCATAATGAAAAGTCCTTATAGTCCCTTACTGACTGATAGACAGTCTCTAGCTTTTGAGCAATGTGTTTGTTCTCCCAGCTTGTATCGGAGATTTGCCAGAGTGATGCGGAATGTGAAGTTCAGATTAGTTCTTGTAGATAATATGTGTTTTATTTGTTAACGTTGCCGAGCGGTCAAGACACTAGTATTGCTGTCACTCCTGTCTGGAATTCAGCCCCTACAATATCTTGCATGCAAGATAGCGTTCAGATGCCTAGGGTGCCGGAGGTATCCCGGACCGCCTTGAGTACTGAGTCTATCTTTGCAATGTTGCTAGTTCAAGTAGTAGTTCCTCTCCAGGGGACGCTTTGTTGAAGAAAGACTATTTGAATGAGTTATAGCATCTCTCGCTGATGCAAAAGCAATTGCAGAAAGCAGTTTCTGTTGCTAGTGTATTCACTAGAGTGCCAGTTGTTGTCCCTCGTGTTCCAGATAGTATTCTTTCCAGTTGACAGTAAGCTTTTGCAGAGTAAAGTGTCGTGTGTCGAGTAATTCTTACCTGCAGTAAGAGATAGTGAGAGCCGTTCTCCTTTGCTCATACTTTGTGTCATTGAGCTAACTATTTCAACCGGGGAGAGATCCATCCACTCCACCGAGCCTGTTTATTCCTTCAGTAGGAAAGTGATTATAAGTTAATCAATACCGAGTCTGTTTATTCCTTCAGTAGGAAAGTGATTATAAGTTAATCAAAACCGAGTTTGTTCATTCCTTCAGTAGGAAAGTGATCATAAGTTGTGAGCTAAAGATAGAAAATTAGAAAATCCAGACTAGAACTGACGTTATTGACTGTGTGTTTTGTTATCAGATTTTTAGTATCTAGTAAGATTTTTGTGTGTTCAAGTTCTCTCCGAGTTCTGAGTTTTAACAGTATAACCCGTGTGCGCCGAGTTTATCTTTCCTGTTAAAACTTCTTCCCTGTAAATATTTATTCTTCCTCAGAAGCCGTAGAGTGCATGAATACACATCGATTGATCGATCAAATTTGCAAATTGAAATTGTAATATATACAGTGGTACCCCGACTTACGATATTTTTTCATTCCAGAATGCTGTTCAAGTGCCATTACCAAACGAATTTATCCCCATAAGGAATGATGTAAAATAGACTAGTCCTTTTAGACCCCCAAAATTACACTTACAAAAACATTTTAAAAAATAAACTTACATAAAAGGGTGAGTTTGGGGACCATCGTAAGTCGGGGTACCACTGTATAATGTTTATATCTAGATCCATTAACTCAAGAAGTGCGAGAGTAAGATTAATCTTGATTAGTTCCAAGTTATAATGTGTTTGCTATTGTATAGATTCACCCAGTGCCACCTGTCTGTTCAGCCTATAGAGTTGTCTAGTATGCCGAGACGTCATACGATAACATGGCCGAGCTGTCGTGTCAGTATCATATATACACTTGTGTAGTGTATCAGCATTCATCCTAGTTATACAGCTGGTCCCTTTGCGTGTGACGTCACGATACCCGCTGACGTCAGAGGCTCAGCGCATGTGCATAGCGACGCATAGGCGTCCTCTCAAAGAAGTCATAGACATACAAGCTGAACGGACGGGGGCTGGGATCTCTCCTTCACATACTGTAAATATATCGTAACCATCCTTACAAGGAGTGTCTTTGACAACCTATATATCTCTCCCAAGATCCACACGACAGTTTGGGAGAGGGCCTGTCGACCCCCAAAGGGTTAAATTTTTAAAACTTACCAACATAGGGTTTCCTAGGAATCCAAATCTCACACCTGTAGGGTTAATAATAATCAACATAGCTAATTTAAATTTAAGGAACTTACTTCATTCCCTGGTGAACAATGGAATTACGACGTGTCTTACAGATGATCAAATCTGCCCACTGCACAATCACAATGGAAACAAAGAAAGCAGTGTGGCATGTGTACTCAAGAATCTTGCGGTCGTGGTAAGTCTGAAAAAGATATGAAGTTAAAAGGCATTAGTTGTGGCAATAGCCAAAGACTGGTTGACACATTTATTGCTACTATTCTATTATTCTCAGTATCATCTAAAACCATGTTTAAGTAAAAAAATTTTTAGTGCACTTATAACCCTTAAACTGTTGTCACCTTAACCATTAACCTATATTAAGATTATCAGCTTTTGCAATTTTACTGTGCTGTACTTATGCTTGAGTGATGCATACAGACACCCTGCTAGCAGGGAACACCCTCAGTTCCCTGCACAGCTTTATAGCTTTGACAGCTGCTGCAACAGCTGGTCAAAAAATTAATTACTGTATATTTGGCAGAGATGCTACTTTAATGTGAAAATTAAGATATTTATGTACATCTGCAAACAATATTTTTTTCTAATGTACAGTCTGACAACTACTAAATCTATTGTACATGATTATTACACATGAATGATTACACAAATTAGACTAATGGATGTAAAACTGGAGGTCATCAGTTTTCTCCAATTCTGAGGGATCAAACTTGATGTTTTCATAGTAGTAATTCAATAAATATAAGAGCAAATTATGGGAAAAAATTCACAAATGACAATTTAAAAGTTCACCAGAGTGATCAGTGCAATATAATTTTTTTAACCCTTTGACTGTTTCGGTCGTATATATACGTCTTATGAGCCACTGTTTCGGACGTATCTATACGCCTAAATTCTAGCGGCCTGAAATCAAGCAGGAGAGAGCTGGTAGGCCTACATGTGAGAGAATGGGTCTGTGTGGTCAGTGTGCGCAGTAAAAAAAAATTGGGCAGCCAGTGGTGCATTGTAGGAATGCCAGAAGATTGAGAGTCCTTGTTCAAGATGCCTAGCGGTAAGGATATCTGAACTTGAGATCTGGACGTTCTCTCAAGATAGCCTAACGATATGGAAGTGTCTCTGAAGATAAATTATGGTTTAAGGAAGTGTGACCGAGAGAAATGCAGGATACCAGAAGAAGGAAGGAAGAAAGAAGAAGGAAGGAAGGAAGAGAGAGAGAAGGAAGGAAGGAAAGAAGAGATGAGAGGAAGGAAGGAAGGAAAGAAGAGATGAGAGGAAGGAAGGAAGGAAGGAAGAGATGAGAGGAAGGAAGGAAGGAAGGAAGAGATGAGAGGAAGGAAGGAAGGAAGGAAGAGATGAGAGGAAGGAAGGAAGGAAGGGATGAGAGGAAGGAAGGAAAAAAGAAGAAAGGAGGAAAGGAAGAAGGAAGGAATTAAGAAAGAAAGAGAGAAAGGAAGGAAGGAAGAGATGAGAGGAAGGAAGGAACAAAAGAAGTAAGAAAGGAAGGAAGAAATAAAGGAAGGAATGAAGGAAGAAAGGAAGGCAGGAAGGAAGAGATGAGAAGAAGGAAGGAAGGAAATATGTAAGAAAGTAAGGCATAAAGAAAGGAAGGAATGAAGGAAGAAAGGAAGCTAGGAAGGTAGGTATGAAGGAAAGGAAGGAGGTTCTGGGGAAGAAGACATGGGTCCCCTTTTGTGTTGACAGGTTGACAGGCAGTGTGGGGGTGTTGAGTAATGGTATAATATGTCATTTTGACAGCTGCCTTACCCTGACTCAGCAAATTTAGATGTCCACACACACACACACACACACACATAGCTTGGAGCTTTGAAGTGCTAATTGCAGTTGATGGAAAGTGTCCAGTCATTATATATGTGTATATATATTATAGAACAATAGTAATAAAAAAAATTTTTTTATTGTTGGTTGGTGTAAACAAGTTTTGTAAACAATATAATGATACTAATATTTGTGCAATTATTGTGTTGCATACAACGAGTGTATATATATACATTGCACCTTACTTTGGTCTCACAGGCCACATAAGTAAACCAAAGTTTACCGGATGAGTGGCATTCGCTGCTGTTGCCATATACGCGGCTCATTTTTTGTCAACTTTACAGCTATATATTGGTAAGTACTGATGCAAAAATTTTTTGGGGGGATTTAAACAATCAGAAAAATAATCTTAACATTTTGATAAGAAAAAATCATTTTTTTTCAAATATTTTGCGACATGAAATGACAAGTTTCAGAAAGGGGTCTCCGATAGTCAAAGGGTCAATTAAGCAGGACACACTAATGGAAAATTTACTATTAAAAGCAACATTGTTAAGAATATCAGTTTAGACAGGAAGTAGTGCATCTCACTTCACTTTCTGAACCCACTCATTACAGTCATAATATTTTCCAACCACCATACTACTGGCATATACAGTGGAGCCTCGGAACTCGAACTTAATTCGTTCCAGAAGGCTATTTGAGTGCCGATCTGTTTGAGTACTGAATGAATTTTTCCCAACTAATTTTTTTTTATGGTGACTTATTTATACAATTTAAAAAAATGCCAAAAAATGTAATAGTTTACAGCAAAGTTCTAGCAGGTCATGTTTGTTTGGTAGAGTACCGAGCAAACGGTCAACTACCGAGCAATTTTTTTTTACCGAACAAAGTGTTTGAATGCCGAATTGTTCAAGTAGGGAGCTGTTCAAGTACCAAGGTTCCACTGTACTTTGTATACCTGAGACTTGCTTCTCTATAATTTTTTAACTATATTCTCTCATTTCACTTTGTAAGAAGAAGAACAATGATTTCTTTCAGTAATAGGACTCCTTCCCTCTATCATTCACACACTGAACAAATGCACGAAGCATTCAAACACTGCCCCCTCTTGCCTTCACCATATCAGTTTGTTACTTTTCATCACTGCTGCCTTTTTTTCCATTAAATTCATGCCTCTCATCATCTAAACGAAACAATATTTAAAAATATCCTAACATCACTCCTTATTTAGGCACTCATAATTTTCTTTAATGCTTCCTCACCATTCCAAAATACTTTCTTAGCATTCTTTCTCCCATTCTTTCATCTGCTCGCCTTTTATACTCTTACTAATTACTCTAGCAGCAGCATACTACTACCATCACCAATTATATTACAGTATGTTTGGTAGATTACCTTTAAAAGGCCATCCCAAAACCTTTTATCTCTTGGCAGTCATGGTAGCTGCCATACTCTTCTTACAAGATTCAAAATACTTTGCATATTTTTTTTTTAACTTTATAGGTCCTACGGAATGTACAGCAGCTGAAGAATGTATGGTAATAAAGTTTGATCAAAGGATTGGGAGGGTAGCTCCAATTCCTCAGACCATAAGCTCTTCACTAGGATCAAAACAACATCTTTGAAAGGAATGAGGTGCATAAACACCCACCTTTGGCCACTTATCTCACTTTCATTTCAGCCAAACTAGGCAAATGCATATCTAAAATATTCATACCGCTCTTGCAAGTTATTTAACACGACTAACATCTTTCATTTTCTAATTTATGATACACCCAACTTTACACCCCATATATACTATTACCTCTTCCCATTCAACATACATGCACAAGGATCTTCTATTTTCTTTCAGTGATTATTCATCTTCCTGTACATAGGCAATAAATCTACATATCCAAACCCAAAACACTATGAAAAACCTCTATTTCTCTTTAATCTTATAAATTATTATAAGTTTAAATAAAAGTGCCAATAGCTCTCTTCATAAAACAATAGATAAGAATTAAGTTATAACTGGGTCACCAAGTAAAGCTTAGGCTGCTTCCAATCAAGATGTCTCCTTTTATATAGAACAAATAATAATAATATAGCCTTAACTTATTAATACAAAGCAAACACTAACCCATTCCTGGCCATAGTGGTCCTCCAGATCATTGATAGCCTTCGAGTCCCACCTTTCACGGATACCAAAGAGAACATCTGGGAGGAAGCCATTCTCCGCCATGATGACAAAATACACGAAGAACCCTGCCAAGGCCTGGATCATACCAATCTGACCATAGGCCATGGAGATGAGCCTGTTTTGTAGGGAATAAATATTACTGAGTATAACAGCATATTAATAATGAGTGTATTAGTTTTCAAGGATCTTATTTCATAGTTTTCTAACATTAAACAATTAACTGAAGCTTCACCTCCATTTTTTAAAAGGCAAAGAAAGCTTTGCATTAAAGACCATATATTTAAAAGAACAAAACCTTGTAATGTAATAAAGAATAAATGCAATGTTAATTTATACTACAGAATTGCTTAAAAAACAGGCAGAATTTATATTATAAATGTAATAACTATTGTTAATATATCAATCAGATCTTTGGTGCAAAATAACTATCATTATTATTATATTCATTGAAACACACTAAAACCACAAGAGTAAAAAATAACTACATGTATACTTGTTTTGGTGGGGTAAGGATACGCTTGCAAAGTCATACATATACTGCTTCAATAACCTGACTCAAATGATAATTTTTTTTAAACCTACAACAATATATTTTTTTTTTATTATTTGTTCATGTGTGTGTGTGCGTGTGTGCACGTGTGTGTGCTCACTCACCTACATATGGTTGCAGGGGTCAAGTCTTGGCTACTGGCCCTGCCTCTCAACCTGACACTTGCCAGATACACTCCTAGACTCATGGGTCCTACAGTATATTCTTAAAACTATGTATGAAGTCTGTTTTCACCACTTCTTCAGTGAGGTCATTCTACTTCCTCATCACACTGAGAATGAAGAAATACTTCCTAACATCCCTGTGGCTCATCTGTGTCTTTAGCTTCCTACTGTGCCCCCGAGTACCTGTCTCCCACCTCTCAAACAGCATGTCCCTGTCTGCCCTATCAATTCCTCTGAATAATTTGTATGTTGTTACCATGTCTCCCATGATCCTTCTCTCCAGGGTCATTAGATTTGATCCTATAACCTTTTCTCATGGCTCATACTCCCTTAGCACTGGAACTAGTCTTGTTGCATACTTCTGCTCTTTCTCCAGTTTTCTTAATGTTTTTCCTCAGGTGTGGGTTTTATGCTGGTGCTGTGTACTGCAAGATGGGCTTGACATGTTGTATAACATATGACGTGTTGAGATTCATGAAGGCCACTCTCCAATTTGGCAGGTAAGCACTGGCTGCAGAGATTATTTGACTGATGTGAGCCTCTGGTGATATGGTAGGCACTATGCTTACTCAAGAGGTCCTCTTTGAATGAAGTTTGCAGCCTCTGTCCCGAGGCTGTTTGTACTGTGTGTCTGGTCTTCTGGCCCCTTTCCCAATCTTTATAAACATGCATTTACTGGGGATGAATTCAAGCAACTACTTATCTGACCAACCCTGCAGTTTGTCCACATCTCTTTGCAGCCTTTCCCATCCTCATTTGTTTGTATTCTCATTAGTTTTACATCATCAGTTCCATCTGGTATGTTGTTCACATAACCCAGAAAGAGCACTGGTCCTAATACCAATCCTTGAGATACATCTCTTCCTGGACTTTCACTTTTTGTACTAATGTTGGTAGAATTACCTACAATATGTTAGGTAAAAGGACACAAGTGCAACTAATGTGACATTTTATTGTGGCAACGTTTCGCTCTCCAGGAGCTTCGTCAGATTAGTTTCACTTGTGTCCCTTTACCTTTCACTTTTTGCTTCCTTTCCCTAAGGAACTCCTTGATCCACTGGAGTACATTCCCAGTTACTTCTACGCGCTTCTCAAGTTTTTGCCCCAGTCTCGTGTGGGGTACAGGATCAAATGTTTTCTTGCAGTCCTGTCCCACTACCATTAATTTGTCATAGGAGTCCAACAGGTTGGTAAGACAAGCCTTGCCATCTCTGAACCCATGGATGTTTATGGAACCACTTCTCTCCAGTGCTTTACCACTCCTCGTAAATATCTTGGTATACATGTCAGTGAAAATGGCTCGTAGTTCAATGCCTCTTTCCTATCTTCTTTGTTAAGCATACATACTACATTCTCTGTGTTCCAGATCTCTGGCAACCATCTTCCAGTCATTGACTTCTTGTAGATCTGGGTTAATGGTTCAGACAGTGCTTCAGAAATGTTATTCTGTTAATGTATGCTACAGGGAACAGGCTTCAAGAATTATATATAATTTTCTCTCTCCTTTCCCACTCACTCTCTCACATTTCTCATACTCACATACACACACACACACACACACACACACACATACTAAATGACAGTTTTATATTCCTAATGTCGAGATAAGCAATATTTTGCAATAAATGATCCTCAAGATAATTAGGATAATTTCTAGCTCTAGCCAAAACAGTAATGTACAAGCAATGATAAAAAATCGCATAATTACTGCACTGTAATTCCTTAAGCTATCTACAGTAATAAGGTCGGTTACCTCCAATAATAAAGGTTCTCTACAGGAACTGAAGCTCAATGTCTAAATTTTCTTAAAGATGTACTCTTACCATTTAAGAAAGCCGCTATCGCAGCTCACCTTCAGTCAAGTTAAAACAATTCTCCCTTACAAAAAAAAAAAAAAGTCATGCACTCAAACTCATGCAGAGGGTTAACAAATGTTTGTACAGAGGTTCGGAGAATTAATTATTTTGGGACCGAGGTTTGGAGAACATATGGTGCCTTCAATCCAGTACTTATACAAGGGTATGGGTGCAGTGCAAACAGAAATCCACTGCAAGACATTGATCCCAATCAACTTGTAGAAATGGTGCATGAGGAACTCCTCTTTAGACACAGCAGGTACTAACACTTGTGATGATCCTTCAGTGGCCCCATTAAACATCCATCAACTGAATAATTATGTAATAAATACAGTTAACTATTGAACATACCCAATACCTGCTTGGGCACAGCACAACTGCAAAACAATGACAAGATACAATATATATTTGGCTCCAAGACTACTTATAAATGAAGTGACGTGTTCTCAAAAGGTTTTTGATGGATTACATAAAAGTTTGAAACATCAAGTGGCTGTAGTTAAATACAGATGAACATTCAGAACTGGCATTCTACGAACAAGGAAGATACAAAATACTAAGTTCCGTATAATGAACTTATGCACATCCCTCGTTAACATAAAAGCTTCAAAGACACATTTTTCTTTATGTGAAATTCTAAAACACCAATAACTCTGCAAAGTGAGCACTGTATGCTTCACCTGCAACAAAAAAAAATAAACATTCCCAATATACAGTAACAAGGGAGTATCGATTTTGTAAACACCTGCCGTAAATGGTGGCAGCTCACCTGTAATTCACAAGCTTGTCGTGCCACGGGTCTCGTGGTTGCCGCTTCATTATGTCTGATTCTGCAACCTCATAGGCCAAGGAAATGGCTGGGACCTGCGCATTTGTATAAAAATTTACGGGTAATTAGACTGACTAACACCCAAAAATACATCCATGAGAGTGGGGTGGCGATGAACAGTCAACTGTCCCTTATTGATCGATGATGTGGGTGGATTACACACTGCGGTGGCTCATAAAGGGTAGAGGGCAAAAAGGAGCGGCACAAAAGGCTCAAAACAACCCTTAGTTCTCTTATAGTATATCTACCATGATGGCCTACACTCCTGGCAACCTCTTCCCATTGAAGACCACCGACTTGTGTGGTTAGGCAGATGGACCATTCGCACTGCATTGCACTTTCTAAAAGCGCCATCTACCTACAACTCTTGTCGAACATAGACGAACACAAACATTGCCTCCTAAATGGTACAGGCCATGGAAATGAGGTTAACTGGCAACAAATTGGCACACTGCCTTATTGACTGCTTTAATCGTACTACTGGGCAGATCTACAGTATCTGATTGAAAACAAACCCATGGCAAATACCAGACTGCTAGTGGAAAAATTCCTCATAGCACGTCACTTAAGCTTGGACATGCCTGGACATGTAAAGCACCATAGAATGTGGGGAAAGGATGGATGGAAGAAACAATATTGCAAGATCATGCACACATCAGAGCGCACTGCAGAAATGTATAGAAGCACATAATCAGTATGCAAACTTACATATTTATGAACACTATCATCTTGTAAAATTGAAAGGCAAGAGGTATAAAAAGAAGACCTGAAATTTATTAAAAATAAAAGCTGAACTATTTTTACATGGGGCTGATAGACCTTCAAGGCACGGAATATCCTACATGTAATTTGAGTAATATGTCTTGTGTATTATGCTACACAAAACTACTGTAGTCTAAAAAGTAAACCAAGAAAAATCCCAAAAAGTTTAAACTTCTATGTTCTAAGTAAACTATTATTATCTAACTATACTAATTACTTTTGCTTAAATAGAGTAGACTCCCCAGTAGTCATAAAATTAGGTGCAAATTTTTTCACCAACAGTGGTCCATATCACCACTCCAAAACTTCCTTAATGATCTACACCTGCTGCTGCTCCCTCCGAGGAGCAGATATTTTTCAAAATTCTTATTTTCAGACTGTTATACAGTACTGTATTTCTTCTAAGTCTTTCAGAAGCTTTTAACCTGCCTTTCATCTAAGTTTACGAGATCTTGCCCCATAATTGGCATGCTTTCCCAATTGTTAAATCAATGATTTCGTCTGTAAATTTTATATTACAACAGTCATGCAGAAAAAACTGAAAACCCAAAGAACATTATATCAAAGCTTTTCAATAAAAGCACCATAAATTTGTGAAGAAAAGAAAAATTTCCATGCTAGCACCCTCACATTGTTAAGATTCACTTTAATGTTCACCTTGACACCTTCAAACAACAAGCTTGTTATTTTTGTTACACTGGTCTGGAAAGAGAGACTCAAGTATGAAATTTAGCCATTAGTATAGAAAAACTAGTCAGTAAAGTGGCATTAAGTGGCCCAAACATTACCTCTCGTTTACAAGCTTGTCGGTGAATGGATTGCGGGGCTGGCGCTTCATAATATCAGATTCAGCTTCTTCATAGGCAAGGGAAATGGCAGGCACCTATATATATTACCAAGGTATATTAACATTCTTTTAACAAAAGTAAAATAAAATTTAAGAA
>WNWK01002696.1:35001-67501 GCA_009830355.1 Cherax destructor
GCATGGCAGGTCAACACACAAACACCGCTTGAATGAGGTGCACATTTCAGACCTTTTTTGTTGTTGTTTAAAGTCTCAAGCAATATTGTACAGTAGTAATATCTCATCACTTTAAAACACTGAAATTTACATGCAAAAAATCCATATCGCAACCTGAAACCTGCACCTTTACTTAATACGGCCCAAGTTGTGCGATTTGGGAGGCTGAATGTTAGCAACTACACACTGCAGTGGCAGGATGTCAGTGCAGGGTGACAGGACCAGGAACAGGACAAGTGAGATGAAAGGAATGGGAGGGGAACAGGATGCCTCCCTACAGTGGGAGTAGCTGAAATTTTTGGTTGATATTTAGGGTTAAATGATGTGAAGGTTATTTTAAGATTAAGGTAGAAAAAATTATGACGAGTTAATACTGAACAATATAACTGCAGTGATGCTTTATATTATTCAGTCTTGCATAGCAAATTGTTTGTCAATTAGAATTTTTTAAGTAACTTTGGAAGGTACAAAACAAATTAAAAATGTATAATGGTAGAAGGTTGGTAGACAGCAATCATCCAGGGAGGCACTACCAGTCCTGTCATTGGAGTGATAAAATGGAAGCTTAGTTAAAATGAAGGCACTGACAATTTAGTTGGTTTTTCCATTCTGTCACATGAACATTAAGATGTAAAATAAATATCAACTCATCCTTACATTCATTGAACACTTGTCTTTACTTTCCTGTGTTCTTCAAATCAGTTCCTTAGACCCTGTAAAAAAAATCTAATTCCCTGGAAAAAGGTATGATGTAGAAAAATAGAGGGGAAGTACTGAAGGTGTGGCTTACTGTTAAATGTGAAAATAAAATGGGTAGTTTTTAAATTAAAAATTTGGTGACCAAGAATGAAAGGGGATTCACAGAGTGCATAATAAGGTTCACACCTCCATGTGAGAGGACTCTAGGCGAGATTCTGGTTAGTATTAAATTTATGTATAGGGATCTTGAGCTGTGATGTTAATATTTCTGGATGAATAATGCATTAGTAAGACACTTGCATATTAAATGAATGCAATTTGCCTTGGTGAGATAAATTAAGAATAAGGGACAGTGTGGAATGCCAAGCTACAGTAGTTTCATTATTTAAAATAAAATAATGTGATGAAAGAAACACTGTGTAGCTGGAACACTTCTAGCAACAAAATATCAAGAAATGATGTGAAAGGGTCATATGCCTGCTGCATGTCCAGGCCCCCTGCACACGAAACCTCTTTTACCCCCTCCCTTCATCCTTTCCTAGGATGACCCCTACCCTTCCTCCCAACCACTACAGTCAACCTGTTTTGCTTCATCCTCTCTAAATGACCAAACCACCTCAATAACCTCTCTTCAGCCATCTAAGCAATACTTTTAGTAACTCCACACCTCCTAATTTCCACACAATGAATTCTCTGCATAATATTTACACCACACATTGCCCTTAGACACGACATCTCCACTGCCTCCAGCCTCTTCCCTGTTGCAGCATTTACAACCCATGCTTCACACCCACATAATTGTGTTGGTACCACTATACTCTCGTACATTCCCTTCTTTGCCTCCATGGATAACGTTTTGTCTCCACAGATACATCAATGCACCACTCACCTTTTTTCCTTCATCAATTCTATGATTAACCTCATCCTTCATAAACCCATCTGCTGTCTCCCTTCCTTTTATACAAAGGAATTGTATACGCTCTCTGCAAATCCCTAGGTACCTTCCCTTTTTTCATACATTTATTGAACAAAAGTGCCAACCACTCTAAACTATGTCCCCCTCTGCTTTTAACATTTCTGTCATTCTCCCATCAGTTCTAGCTGCTTTATCCCCTTTCATTCTACGTAATGCCTCACGCACCTCCCCCACACTCACATCTGGCTCCTTTTCACTCCTAAAAGATGTTATATGTCCCTGGCCAATGCATGAAATTACGTACTGTCTCCCTCTCTTCATCAACATTTAACAGTTCCTCAAAATATTCCTGCCATCTTCTCAATACCTCCAACTCCCCATCTACTAACTCCCCTATTCTGTTTTTAACTATCAAATCCATTTGTTCCCTAGGCTTTCTTAACTTATTTATCTCACTGCATATAGACTAAATATAGAGTATATATTTTACAAAGATTTATTTCAGGACAGAGGAGGCTCTAGCCTACAAACTTTGGGACAATGTACGTAATACTAGCCACACCTAACCTGAGTGCGCACTTGTCCCAAAGTTCATAGGTTCAGGCCTCCTCTGGGATGAGATACAAATTTGGAAAATATTTCACTTGTTTTGCAAATTATAAGTTTAGAGTATACAGCCTCTCCTCACTTAACGACGGAGTTCCGTTCCTAAGACCACATCGTTAAATGAATTCATCGCTAAATGAGGAGCATATTATAATGGTAGTGGGTTTGTGTCTACCATCTTTGATAATGTTTTAATGTCACCTTTGCACCATTTATAACATTTCTGGTATGTTTTTAAATGTTTATACAGTAGTGCACTGTATATTGAAATAAACAAAATACAGTGGACCCTCAGTTTTCGTCGATAATTCTTTCCAGATGCTGTTTGAGTGCCATTACCGAACGAATTTGTTCCCATAATAACGAATGTAAATTAGATTAGTCATTTCAGACCCCCAAAAATACACTTACAAAAGCACTTACAAAAATACACTACATAATTGTTCGAGTTGGGAGCTGTACGAAAACCGAGGGTCCACTGTAGAAGAAATCAGCTCCAATATACATTTAGGAATAAATACTGGTCAGAGAGCCTGTCGTAAGTCCGAGGCGTTGGTAAACGGGTACTTCGCAAAGTGAGGAGAGGCTGTATATAGATGAGAATCTAAGGACAAGTGCAAAGAAGAAAATTGAAAGTTAACATAGAAAAAGATCCAGGTGATGAGGGTAACAAAAAGTCTAGGCAATGATAGACTGAATATTAGACTGGAGTGAGTATGGAGGAAGTGGATGGGAGAGGACATGTCAGAAGATAGGGCAATGAAACATGAGATTAACAATCAAACAGATGAAGAGTAAAGATGGGTGGTGTGTTGAGGCATCTGTGAAAATAAAAGTTCATCTATTTAGAAGCAAAAAAGGAATGCACCAGAGTATGTATAGTGGTACCCACACCAACCCCAATACCAAAACACACACACATATATATTTCAACACCAAGGTAGGGTGTCCCAAAAAAAAGAAGAAACACTTTCACTATCACTGTCTTGCCAAAGAGGCACCAATACTACAGTTCAAAACTGTAAATATCCCCATTCCTCTTTAAAAGTGCAGGCACTGTGCTTTCCACCTCCAGGACTCAAGTCCAGCTAACCAGTTTCCCTGAATCCCTTCACAATAATAACCACTTGTCTCCACTCCAGCATGCTCTCACATGCTTGCTGGATGTCTAAGCCCCTCGCATACAAAACCTCCTTTAGCCCCTCCCTCCAACTTTTCCTAGGCTGACCTTTACCCTGTCTTCCCTATTTTGTTCCTATTTTGTTCCATCCTCTCTAAATGTCCAACCCACCTCAATGACCCCTCTTCAGCCCTCTGGATAATACTTTTAGTAACCCTGCATCTCCTCCTAATCACCAAGCTATGAATTCTGTGCATAATATTCACACCACACATTGTCCTCAGACACAACATCTCCACTGTCTCCAGTCACCTCCTTCTGCACCATTCACAACCCATGCTTCACACCCATTTAAGAACGTTATTACTACTCTACTCTCATACATTCCCATCTTTGCTTCCATGGATGATGTTCTTTGTCTCCACAGATGACTCAATGCACTACTCGCCATTTTTCCCTCATCAATTCTATGGTTCACCACATCTTTCATAGACCCATCCGCTGACAAGTCCACTGCCAAATATCTGAATACATTCATTTCCTCCATACTCCGTCCAATCTGATATCCAATCTTTCATCACCTAATTTTTTTGTTATCCTTATCACTGTCCTATTTTCAATGTTCACTTTTAATTTCTTTTTATAACATACCCTTCCAAACTCGTCCACCAACCTCTGCAACTTCTCTTCAAAATCTCCGAAAAGCAACTGTGACAACTCCCACTTTGTGATAAGATTCTTTATCTTCCAATCCCACACTTCTCCCCAACACCCCTGCATTTACTTCTCTTACAACCCCATCTATAAATATATTAAACAATCATGGTGACATCATGCATCCATGTCTAAGGCCTAGTTTTACTGGAAAATAACCTCCCTCTCTCCTATATACTCTAACCTGAGCCCCACTTTTCTTGTAAAAACTAACTGCTTTCAGTAACCTACCACCTATTCCATACACTTTCAACTTCTGCCACATTGCTCCCCTATTCACCTTATCATATGCCTTTTTCAAATCCATAAATGCAACAAAAACTTCTTTACCCTTATCTAAACACTGTTCACTTATATGCTTCAATGTAAACACTTGGTCTACACACCCCTACCCTTCCTAAAGCCTCCTTGCTCATCTGTCATCCTGTTCTCCATCTTACTCTTAATTCTTTCAGTAATAACTACCATACACTTTACCAGGTATAGTCAACAGGCTTAATGCCCTATAATTCTTACTCTCTTTTGCCCCCCGTGTTTATACAAAGGAACTATGCACACCTGCTTTTAACATTTCTGTGTTGATTCCATCAATCCCAGCTGCTTTACCTTCTTTTTATTATACTCATAATGTGTATGTGTGTATAAACTATGTATATTTTATATACATACTATATAAACATAATTCACAAACGGGCGAAATTACAGCCTCTCCTCACTTAACGATGGAGTTCCGTTCCTAAGACCACGTCGGTAAATGAATTCGTCGCTGAGCAAGAATCATACCATAATGGTAGTGGGTTTGTGTCAACCATCTTTGATATTGTTTTAATGTCACCTTTGCACCATTTATAACATTTTTAGTATATTTTTAAATGTTTATACAGTAGTGTACTGTATATTGTAATAAACAGAATAGAGGAAATCAGCTCTAATGTACATTATTTTGGTATGCATACTAGTCAGAGCCCGTCGTAAGTTCGAGTTGTCGGTAAACGAGTACATCGCTAAATGAGGAGAGGCTGTATTTATAAACATTCTCAGTCCACAGCAGGTTGAAATCTTGCAGCGGACTGAGAGACTCTGTATATATATATTATATACATGCAGAAATTTAAAAAGGAAGACTCCTTTAAGACATGTACCACTGAGTACATGTTGTTTAAACAATGAAAAGAATGACAAGAGTAAGATTATTAAAACACTTGGAAAGTAAAGACAATTTAACTTATTAAGAGTTTCGTTTCAAACTGGCATAAACCTTATATCCAGTTCATGTTTTTAATGTTAAATTACAAAAGTTACACAGGAAAGAGGGATAGGCAGATTGCATATGTTTGGACTTTTACAAAACATTCTGAGCACAAAAGGTTACAAGATTACAATAAAACAAGAGACTCAGAGGAGTTGTTTGAGATTACAGATACTCTTGAGTTGTATAAACAATCTGCCAGAAGGAGTAACTAATGATATGAACATATTTGAAGATGCAAAAAATCTTTCAAGGTAAAATATGAAAATGTATGAAACCCTGCAAGAAGACTGAGATCATCTGAGCAAGCAACAATGATGATGTTTTTTAATTAAATTGGAGTGGCATGGAATAGTTGAAAGTAGACATGTTGAAAACAGGCTAATGAAATCTTTATAACAGATCTTGGGACAATTGTAATTATCACATGATAGATTTAATGTTTATGGATGGGGAAATTAAAGTATTTTTAAATGAATGTGAAGAGCAAAATTCAAACATGCTGCTGCAGTATAGGGTGTCCACACCTTAAAAAAATATTTTTTTTCTTTTAAATATATACCCAAGAAGTGACAACACTTCAATGATGCTTTTTCTTTAGTTAGAGTGAAGACAGAAGAAACAGTCGCACACAAATTTTTAAAACAAGTACAGTAGGGCCCCGCTTTATGGCATTCTGCTAATACAGACATTTCAAATTATGACCAAAACTCGCTATACAGCTCCCTCCACCTGACTTTCTAGTACGATCACCGCACCCCACCCAGTTTGTTTACATTCTCTATGAGCACGACTCTCCATTATGTCTGGAAACTTTCCAAAATTTCAAGTGTTTTAAAGTTATTTCATATTTTATACATACTCTGATAATTATACTCATGTGTACCTGTATCTAAATAAACTTACACACAGTGCTGGCGTGCAGGTACACGTTAAAATCACTAAGAGTGTCTTATTAGTCTTGAAGATGCCATTTTAATAATGATAATAACACACAATAATAATTATATAATCACTCTGAGGCACATTAAATGTCATATAAAACATTAATATAGACATTTTGCTTAATCCATCTATGATATTTTTTTCAAAATTATATAATAAACACACTACGTAACATATAAACATGATAAATACACCCAAAATAGAATAAATAAACATAAATATGAGATGTTTTTCCAGTCGCCTTGTCGGAGTATCAGAAAGAATAACGTTTTCTCTAGTCCAACACCAACGAAAATGTGTACACAATAGTAGTATTACTAGGGGTAACTGTATAAAATTATTCCTTTCGTATGCCTTCACTCAGCACCATTCCTTCTAAAAATGTGTGTTACATGAGAATGGGAGTGTTGCTCTTTATTTATTCTACTGTACCAACATGGAGACAACTTGTACACAATGTAAAATGTTCGTATTATGATATAAGCTTTACAAATATGGAAATGAGCATGTATCAACTCACCAGCCACGTTCGTCTGTTTGTTTACATACTCTGCCACTCTGTCCTCTCTCATTTACTCGTACTCACTCTCTCTCTTTCTCTCTTGTTTAAAAAAAACCCATACCACGGGTGGGGTTCGAACCCGCGGTCAGAGTCTCTCAAAACTCCAGACCGTCGTGTAAGTCTCTCGTTTATTTGTTAGGTAAGTAATGAGTGTACTGTATACGCATTTTATCGCTCTAGGGCACTTTAAATGTAGTAGTATATTATGAGTGGGTGGGGTGGCATGGCAGGCTACCATAACTACCACACATGACTTCTTACAATAAACACTACTCACCTCTCACTCTACATTAAGATTACAAATATTTTGAGGTAAGTAAGGAGTGTACTGTGTGTGTATTTTACTTTTTATTGTTTTTTAACCCTTTGGGGGTCGACAGGCCTTCTCAGGAAAGTGTTCCTGGGGTCGAAAATTTTTTTGGAAAAAAAATTATTTTTTTCTTATGAAATGATAGAGAATCTTTTTCCGATCATAACGCCACCAAAATTATGAAATTTGATCGAAAACTAACAGAATTATGCTTTCGCGAAGTTAGCGGTAGCCATGACACTTACGCATCGGCGATTGTGCCCACTTTGAGCCCTATTTTCGACAAATTCCAATGTTTCAGTCTCCTAAAAGTATAGCTATTTCGCTAGTACTAGATTTCTTCTATCGATTGAGTACAAGAAACCGCCTATTTACCAATTTCATCTACCCAAAATAGTGGTCAGAAAATGGCAATTTTCCAATTTCACACAAATTTCAAACGATGCCAATTTCAAAATAGGGTCCAGAGTAAACAAGGCAGACATTCCTGGCACTAACATGTTCTCTGTTCATTAGTCACGTCTCCAGGCCCCTGTTCCATTACTTTTGCTTTTCATTTTGAATTTTTATTCTCACAAAAAAATAGAAGATTTACTGTTATGTATACAACTGCATCATTGTAAAAATGGTATAAATAATATCAGAGCACTTGTGCATGAATATAAGACTCACCAGTTGATGTGTATTGGAGGCATGGTGTGATTTGTTTACTCTTGAACATCGTCAAAAATCGAACATTTTCGCTACTTTGAGCTCAATTTCAAGGTACTTGTCATTGTCATACCAATCAAAATCATCTCTATTTCTGTAATATATCTTCCATTCTATCAAAGGAGACCAAGAAAACGAGAATACATCAATAAAAACCATACGAAAATCGACTCCAAAGTCGCTGTTTTAATAAAAAAAAAACGGTCAGAGTTTTTTTTCTCTCATTTTGCAGTGTGTACTGCAGGATTTTTTTTATACTGCGCACACTGACCACACAGACCCATTCTTTCATATGTATGCCTACCAGACGTTTTCTGCTTAAATTGAGGCCGCTAGAATTTGGGCGTACTAGTACGGCACCAACCCCTGCTCGTAAAACGTACTAGTACGGCACCGACCCCCCAAAGGGTTAATGACTAGTTCTATGGCTAACTTAATATATGTTAGTGTAAACTTATTAACTGGCAATTATATGCATTTATAAGTGGAAAAAATGATGTTCTGCTTTCCGATGATGTCTGTTTTCCAGCGGTAGCCTGGAACCTAACCTGCCATATAAGTGGGGCCCTACTATATACCAAATAGGCAAGATATTCTGGAACTAACAGAAGTAATTTTTTTTTTTTTAATTTATAAAATAAATATGTACACCATACAAGATTTTCTTTAACAGAGGAAAAACTTAAATCATGGAGTGAGTAGGATTCAAACTCTGTGCCAGTACTCTAAACACAACCATGCTGGTCTAGCATGATACAGTGAACAGACAACTGGCCTGTCATGGGTTTATATCCGGCCCATTCAGTGAATTGTTTACAATTGTGTTATTATAATTTACAAAGTTAAAAAAGAATCAAAATTTATTTAAGGAAGAATTTCCGACACTTAAAAGTATTGTGTACTACCACCACAGTAGTGTACTACTACCACAGTAGTGTACTACCACCACAGTAGTGTGTACTACTACCACAATAGTGTACTACCACCACAGTAGTGTGTACTACTACCACAATAGTGTGTACTACTACCACAGTAGTATACACCACAGTGTACTACACAGTAGTACTCACAGTAGTGTGTACTACTACCACAATAGTGTGTACTACTACCACAGTAGTGTGTACTACTACCACAATAGTGTGTACTACTACCACAGTAGTGTGTACTACTACCACAGTAGTGTGTACTACTACCATAGTAGTGTGTACTACTACCACAGTAGTGTGTACTACTACCACAGTAGTGGTACTACTACCACAGTAGTGTGTACTACTACCACAGTAGTGTGTACTGCTACCACAGTATTGTGTACTACTACCACAGGAACTGGAGAGGAAAAAAAAAAAGAGGTAGGAGGTGGGAGGGAGGGAGGAAGATACCATAACAAATTCAGTGGTACCCTGAGTTTCGGCCATAATTCGTTCCAGAAGGCTGTTCGAGTGCCGTTACCGAACGAATTTGTTCCCATAAGGAATAATGTAAATTAGATTAATCCGTTTCAGACCCCCAAAAATACACTTACAAAAGCACTTACAATAATACACTTACATAACTGTTTGAGTTGGGAGCTGTTCGAAACTCGGGGTACCACTGTATTAAGATAATTTTTTTAATGTTTTGCTGTAGTATTGCATTGGCACATTCTTTTTATTAAAATACATTGCAAAATTAGATAGCAGAACACTGAAAGTGAAGTCACTGGTAGAAGATGGAGGGGTGGAGAGTTGGAGGAATTCGTTTAAGATCTTAAAAATTAGGAAAACAAAGATTATTTTTTTTAGCAACAACTGAGAAACAGTAAGCAATGATTTTAAACTTACAAAAAGAAATAAAAAGCATCTAATGAACACTTGAAATATTTCTTAACAAAAAGTGGTAGGTTGCTGGAAAGTAATCCTCTTTGATTACATGCTAACATGGGCTACTACAACTACAATCTTAAAACAATTATATTAAATTAATAAGTGAAGGTGGGACACCACTAGTAGTAACAAGCAGCAGTGTATACCCAGTGCTTCATTCAACTGCCCCACTGATGTAAAGGTTCCTAATTTATTAAAATTTTCCAGAAACCATGAATGAGATGATATAGGAAAAAATGTTATGAAGATGCTTAAGAAACTTATCGATATAGCAAGAATTTACACAAGAAAAAGTTATATAATTCAGAGAAGAAAAAATTGGTGGTTATGCATACTTCATACCATCAGAAGTGACTTATGTCTTAGGCAAAAAATCATGGTAGCAGTAACTGCATTCATGGCAAAATTCTTTTACAAAGTGAAAATATTTAAAGAACTGTTTGAAAAACAGCAATGAAATTGTATAAAAAATTGCAACTTGCTTCAATCCAGGCAGCAGAGATTAATGAAGCTGCTTGATGTGGAAAGCAGCCTGTATGTCCTAGTACAAGTAACCCATTTAAAAAATATCAATAAAGAAACTCCTTCTAAAAGTCTTTTGCCTTTTCCTCAAAATGACAGAAAAAATATAAATTATTCATGCAAATCTTGCTGATAAAAACATTTGTCACATCAGTGTTAACTGCTTGTCACCATATTTCCAATTAATATTAGAAAAGACAAGCAACACTCGAGGAATTCATAATGTACAGTGACAAGCAAATATATAAGCAGATTTGTTGTCTGCTAAATATGTGAAAAAAAAAAAAATGCCAGTCCAGTTCAAAATTCAGTATGTATTAAGATATCTGCGTGCGAATAAAAATGGAGCAGGTGGTATCTGCCCTTTTTTATAAAGCTCATACAAAATTTGTTCCACGATATCCTTTTCCTTTACATATATTACCTTTCGTTGACAAGTTTGTCTTTGAATGGATTTCGTGGATATCTTTTCATGATATCACTCTCTGCACTTTCATACGCCAGAGATATAGCAGGAACCTAAGAAAAAGGTGAACATACGGTACAGTAGGTCAACTACAAGGCAACTTTAGCCATTTGTAAGTGTTAAAACTTGCTGAGCATTAGCTACACCTTTTTTAAGCTTGTCTACATTCAATTCAACTTGTACTTTATATGATACAATTTATAACCCAAAAGAAAGCAATTATGCTACTGAGCTACATTAAGTCTACAATGTATTGTATTTAGCACATCTTTATTTGTAACTAAATCATCAATACCTCTCATTGACCAATTTATCATGCATGGGACTTCTTGGTCTTCTCTTCATAATATCGTTTTCAGCAAGTTCATAAGCTAGTGAAATAGCTGGGATCTTCAGGAAAAAAAGAATTATTATTTTGAAACCTTGGAAATAAAACAGGAAAGGCATTTTTTGTTTTATAAGGAGTTTCAGTGAATTAGTAATAAAATTTTATGCAGACTATTTTCTCTTAGATTTGATATGCTATAAAATGGCCAAATTATACTCTCAGCAACAAATGTATTATTTGTGAAAATAACATTATTTTGAGATTTCACAACTTGTTAATTTTCTGTATTGTAAAATAAACTGCAGCAACTTACCATGTCAGTACCCAGATCAATGCAGAGGATAGTAACAGTACCCAATGGTAGAGGCACAGAGCCAATCATGAAGAACAAAAATGGTGAGATTTCAGGAATGTTGGAGGTCAGGGTGTAGGCAATAGACTTCTTAAGGTTGTCAAAAATAAGTCTTCCCTCCTCAACACCAGTAACAATGGAAGCAAAATTATCATCTAACAGGATCATATCAGCAGCCTGCTTGGACACATCTGATCCGGCTATACCCATGGCAACACCTGAAAAGCACAAAATTTTGAAGTCAACATGGCCTTTTCTATTCTATAAGTATGCAAAAGGACATTAATTATTATATACCATTTTGAGCCAAACAAAATCTTACCAATGTCAGCTTTCTTTAGTGCAGGAGAGTCATTGACACCATCACCAGTTACAGCAACAATCGCACCCATGCGCTGACAACCTTCAACAATAATCAGTTTCTGTTGTGGTGAAGTACGGGCAAATACAATTTCAGTATGATGAATAAGAATATCATCCAACTGCTCAGAGGTCATGTCTCGCAGTTCTGAACCATGAACAACAGCAGCCTTGGCTTCACGAGGGTCAACTTCCTTAATAGGGATATTCAATCTCTGTGCAATATCCTCAACAGTTTCATTACCTTCAGAAATGATACCAACTGACTTTGCAATTGCCTTGGCAGTAATAGGGTGATCACCTGTAACCATGATAACCTTTATTCCAGCTGATCGGCATTTTGCTACAGCATCAGGTACAGCAGCACGAGGAGGATCAATCATGGACATAAGACCTACAAACCGCAAGCCATGTACTGGAAAGTTTACAGAATCTGTATCAAAGGGATATCCAAGAGGATACTTATCAGAAGGCAAAATGTAGTCACAGAAACCAAGTACACGCTCTCCAAGACCTCCCAGTTCTAAATAAGCATTATTGAATGATTCCTTCAACTCTTCATCAAGAGCCTTTTCTTCTCCATTAATGTAAATGGTCGAGCAGCGTTCTAGGATTCTTTCTGGGGCTCCCTTCATGACAAGGAGGTAGCGAGGGTCATTCTTATCCTCGGTTTCATGTATAGATACTTGATATTTATTTGTGGAATTGAATGGAACCTCACAGACCTTCTTGTTACGTGCTCGCCAGCCCTTTATGTCTCCAACAGCAAGTTCAACACATTTCAGTAAAGCAGCTTCAGAAGCATCTCCATTCACTTCACGCTTCAAGATAGGGACATTCTCTTGTCCAGTTTTAAACTCAGCACGATTGCAGAGAGCAGCAATTCTAGACAGAGTCTTCCATCCTTCTGAAGTCTTGTCATATTGGCAGCCAGACTGGTCTTCTGATGTATCAGCTTCAATGATGGTGTTGTCAAACCACATGTGAGCTACAGTCATACGGTTCTGAGTCAAGGTACCAGTCTTATCTGAGCAGATGGTTGAGGTGGACCCTAGAGTTTCAACAGCTTCCAAGTTCTTGACAAGACAATTCTTGGCAGCCATTCGTTTGGCTGTGAGTGTCAGACACACAGTGACAGTGGCAAGCAGACCTTCAGGCACATTTGCTACAATGATACCAATGAGGAACACAACAGCATCTAACCAGTGATAGCCTGAAAATAAAAAAAAAGCACTAATAAGTTGCTAAAAGTAATCCAGTTTACTGAATGTAGAGGTTTACTATTATACTTATAAAATGCTTTAAAGTCACACTTTCAGTGAAGTGTAGAGGAGAGACTGGTTTAAGCTATTAATATGTCAATGTTTAAGTTCACGGTTTACCTTTTTGTCTAAAGAAATATAGAATAAAACAATGAAAAGTGGAGGACAGTGAGAATACAACACCAAAAAGAAGAGAGTATATAAGTACAGTATTGCTAAATACTGCAACTTACCCATGATGAAGGCAATGATGAAGAAGGTAACACCAAGGAACACAGCCACACCAGTAATGATGTGGATGAAATGGCTGATCTCTTTGGCAATAGGGGTCTCACCGGTTTCCAGACCAGAAGCCAATCCAGCAATGCGGCCCATGACTGTATTGTCGCCGATGTTGATCACAATACCTCTAGCAGTACCTATAATATAGTATATATTGTATAGAAAGATCATTCAAAGCAGATTTAAGATTTATGTAAAATTACTGGCAAATTCTAATCAGAGATAGATAATTAAAAAATACTCACCTTCCACAGCATTGGTGGAGAAGAAAGCAAGGTTCTTGGTCTCTAAGGGGTTCTCTGAGGTAAATTCAGGAGAACGACTTTGTGGTTCGGATTCTCCAGTTAGTGAAGAGTTGTCCACCTGTATATAGAATATAATAGAATAAGATACTCCAAATTACTCATCTTTCTCTTTCAGCATTACACAGCTCATTTGAGGTTAAAGGAGAAAAACAAATTGAAAATATCAATACAATCCAATAATAAAATACAAAGTACAGTGGACCCCCCGGTTTACGTAATTAATTCGTTCCAAAATGCTGTTCAAGTGCCGTTACCAAATGAATTTGTTCTCATAAGGAATAATGTAAATTAGATTAGTCCTTTTAGACCCCTAAAAATACACTTACAAAAGCACTTACAAAAATACACTTACATAATTGTTCGAGTTTGGAGCAGTACGTAAACCGGGGGTCCACTGTACTTGCAAATTATGAAAACTGACCTTAAATCCCCTGGCTTCAATGACACGGACATCAGCAGGAATGCGGTCACCAAATTTCACCTCAATGATGTCTCCTATGCAAAGCTCCTCGGCCTGAACATTCTGCTTTTCTCCTTCACGTACCACAATAGCATACTAAAAGGAGGAAAACATGTCACTATGGTATTCCACTCCCTGTAACTAAACTATTAATTTATATCAATTTACAATATTAAAAAATATTAACTGAAAACTAATCACTTACAATGTCTATGAATTCATATATGCAAATAATACAAGTGTTTTAGATATTAATTAGTACATAATATTGTCAGTGTTGAGCTACAAAGATGTTTGTTGTGTAAAGTGTTGTATTTTTATCAGTAAGAGAAATGAGATGCTTTCAGGTATATTACTGCAAATACTTGTACACATACTCTAACATGCAGCATAGTCAAAGCAAGACAAAATACTACAGTACAGGTTTTTCAACAATAACTCTTCTGCTCAACTTACCATGTTTCTGCAGAATACCAACCAGGTTCTTAAAGGATGACTAACTCTTGAAAACTTACCATCAACTACTATGCAAATTACCTCAAAATTTACTCTGCACAAAGCTAACTGTATCTATGTACGAATTTTATTTACAAAGGTTAGTGGACGAGTTTGGGAGAGTGTGTAAAGGTAGAAAGTTAAAAGTGAACATAGATAAGAGTAAGGTGATGCGGGTATCAAACGATTTAAATAAAGAAAAATTGGATATCACATTGGAGAGAGGGATTATGGAAGAAGTAAATGTTTTCAGATATTTGGGAGTTGACGTGTCAGCGGATGGGTTTATGAAGGATGAGGTTAACCATAGAATTGATGAAGGAAAAAAGGTGAGTGGTGCGTTGAGGTATCTGTGGAGACAAAAAACGTTATCCATGGGGGCAAAGAAGGGAATGTACGAAAGTATAGTTGTACCAACACTCTTATATGGGTGTGAAGCATGGGTTGCAAATGCTGCAGCGAGGAGGAGGCTGGAGGCAGTGGAGATGTCCTGTCTAAGGGCAATGTGTGGTGTAAATATTATGCAGAAAATTCGGAATGTGGAAATTAGGAGAAGGTGTGGAGTTACTAAAAGTATTTGTCAGAGGGCTGAAGAGGGGTTGTTGAGGTGGTTTGGTCATTTAGAGAGAATGGATCAAAGTAGAATGACTTGGAGAGCGTATAAATCTGTAGGGGAAGGAAGGCGGGGTAGGGGTCGTCCTAGAAAAGGTTGGAGGGAAGGGGTAAAGGAGGTATTGTGGGCGAGGGGCTTGGACTTCCAGCAAGCATGTGTGAGCGTGTTAGATAGGAGTGAATGGAGACGAATGGTTTTTGGGACATGATGATCTGTTGGAGTGTGAGCAGGGTAACATTGTGTGAAGGGATTCAGGGAAACCAGTTAATTGATTTAGTTGGACTTGAGTCCTGGAAATGGGAAGTACAATGCCTGCACTTTAAAGGAGGGGTCTGGGATAGTGACAGCTGGGAGGGACAATTCTCAGCTGCCGTATCTGAGCTCCTCTGCAAAGACAGTGATTATGTATGTGTGTGGTGATAGTGTTGAATGATGATGAAAGTATTTTCTTTTTGGGGATTTTTTCTTTCTTTTTGGGTCACCCTGCCTCGGTGGGAGACGGCTGACTTGTTGAAAAAAAAAAAAAAAAAATTACACTTATCTTGAATATGACATCCACCTTCTTAACTTTATACAATATTATATTTTCTGGCTAAAAGAAATTGTTCTAATTTGACCTGGCTTGGAAAACAATAATAAAACATGGGAACAAGACAAATTTTTGAAGCGAGATTAACAAATTTAAAAACACGTCTCATATTTTTTCCAGAAGTGTGAGAAAAACTCATTCCATACAATGTGGCTAGTTTGCTAAAACATTCTACCACTTTGTGGAGATTTTAATGCCATACACACTGTCAATAACTGACTGACTAATGCTCAGCAGTTGTTTCATGCTTGTCTTTTGTGGCCAACATTGAGGTTGCGTCGGCCATCAGTGCAACCTCTGACTAACCAATGTCAATCAAGTAGCAGTGGTGCAGGGGCATAAAAACTAATGCAATAATATAACAAGTTAGTTAAGAATTCCTAAGCATTCTAAACAGAGGCTGAGCTCCACCCTGCATTATTTTTTTATTAACACATCGGCCGATTCCCACCAAGGCAGGGTGGCCCGAAAAAGAAAAACTTTCATCATCATTCACTCCATCACTGTCTTGCCAGAAGGGTGCTTTACACTACAGTTATAAAACTGCAACATTAACACCCCTCCTTCAGAGTGCCGGCACTGTACTTCCCATCTCCAGAACTCAAGTCCGGCCTGCCGGTTTCCCTGAATCCCTTCATAAATGTTACTTTGCTCACACTCCAACAGCACGTCAAGTATTAAAAACCATATGCCTCCATTCACTCCTATCAAATACGCTCACACATGCTTGCTGGAAGTCCAAGCCCCTCGCACACAAAACTTCCTTTACCCCCTCCCTCCAACCTTTCCTAGGCCGACCCCTACCCCGCCTTCCCTCCACTACAGATTTATACACTCTCGAAGTCACTCTGTCTCGTTCCATTCTCTCTACATGTCCAAACCACCTCAACAACCCCTCCTCAGCTCTCTGGACAATCGTTTTGGTAATCCCGCACCTCCATATACATTTGAATCTAATTTGCAATAAACTAATTTGTAAGCGGAAATAACCGCCATGCTCTGTTACCTAGTAGAAAATTTAAGACACCCAAGTCAGCAGGATCCGATGGAATATCAAAAGGAATATCACAAGTCACTGACAAATCGTTAATTGGTAAAGTGCCATACAACTGGAAGGTAGCAAACTTAATATCGATACTAATAAAAGGGAGACGTCAGACCAGTGCTCTTGAGTAACATGTAAAGAGCTGAATAAAATTAAGTGAAAAAAGCCTTGTTGAAATCCAGAAAGCACTAAATTCTATAGAAGGTCTAGACAGGCAACATAACAAACTGTACTAATAAAACCCTCTGATATACCCACCACTTCAAAAATTGGCAACATAGAAATTACAATAAACTATGAGCTGATACTACTGAACTTGCATCAAAATCTTTGAACTAATGTTAAAAAAGTAAAATGATGAATACCTGAAATACCTGACACAACCCAGCACCACACAAGTATAGAGTAGGATGTTTCGGCCACTTTTTGTTTTTAACTAATAGATTACTAAAACTGTCTTGAATAATTCTATAAGTAAAAAAAGGATTCAGAGCTTTTCAACAATCTCCTTTCAAATATATGGGAAATTATCATCAGATCCCTAAATGTCTACAAGAGGTAACTTTGTATATTCCATGTAACTGTTCACAATAGTTAAGTTGTGGTGACTAGGCTGAACTGTGCTGCAAATACAAACAGCTTAATTATTTCTACGAACATTAAAGATGTAGAATAAAGGAAATAATAATCAACAATAAAATGGATGTGCTGATGATAATGAGCTTTATGGAGATTCTGAAGAGAAGTTGCAAAGGTTAGTGGACAAGTTTGGGAGGGTGTGTAGGGGAAGAAAATTGAAAGGGAACATTGATAAGAGTAAGGTGATGCAGGTATTAAATGAGTTAGATAATGAAAAATTGGATATCAGATTGGAGGGAGTACGGAGGAAGTGAATGGGTTCAGAGTATTTGGGAGTGGACATTTGGGCGGATGGGTTTATGAAAGACGAAGTAAACCATAGAACTGATGAAAGAAAAAAAGTGGGTGGTGCGTTGAGGCATCTGTGGAAACAAAGAACATTATCCATGGAGGCAAAAAGGGCAATGCATGCGAGTAGAGTGGTACCACCACTCTTATATGGGTGTGAAGCATGGGTTGTGAATGTTGCAACGAGGAGGAAGTTGGAGTCTGAGGGCAATGTGTGGTATAATTATACAGAGAATTTGTAGTTTGGAGATTAGGAGGAGGTGTGGAGTTACTAAAAGTATAAACAAGAGGGCTGAGGAGGGGTTGTTGAAGTGGTTTCATCATTTAGAGAAGACAGGATGACTTGGAGGGTGTATAAATCTGGGAGGGCACAAAGGAGGTTTTGTGTGCAAGGGGGAATGGAGACAAATAGCTTTTGGGAAAACTGGTTAGCCAGATCTGAGTCCTGGAGGTGGGAAGTATAGTGCCTACACTCTTAAGGAGGGGTTTGGAATATTTGCTGTTTGGAGGTACATCTGAACTGTCGTATCTGAGTGCCTCTGACAAAAGACAGTAATTGTGTAAATGATGGTGAAAGTGTTTCTTTTTCAGGTCACTTTGCCTCAGTAGATGCCCAGCATGTTTAAAAAATAAATAAATACATAAAAGATTAAAATCATACGAAAACACTGGAACCTCATGATAAGAAAAACAATTTAGTTACTGCAGAAGTTAGAGATCAACATTTTTTTCCCATTGTTTACCAGAGATACTTTATAGAAAAAATTTAAAGTATAAAAATAAAATTTTAAATGTTTTAACACTTTGCTATGCCAATTTAATTTCTACATGCTGATTAGGTGATGAAAGATTGGATATCAGATTGGAGGGAGAGAGTATGGAGGAGGTGAATATATTCAGATAATTGGGAGTGGACATGTCAGCAGATGGGTCTATGAATTGATGAGGGAAAAAGGGTGAGTGGAGCACTTCGGAGTCTGTGGAGACAAAGATCTTTGTCCATGGAAGTAAAGAAGGGAATGTATGAGAGTATAGTTATACCAACACTCTTATATGGGTGTGAAGCATGGGTGATTAATGTTGCAACGAGGAGAAGGCTGTAGGCAGTGGAGATGTCATGTCTGAGGTCAATGTGTGGTGTGAATATAATGCAGAGAATTCGGAGTTTGGAAATTAGGAGGAGGTGTGGGATTACCAAAACTATTATCCAGAGAGCTGAGGAGGGGTTGTTGAGGTGGTTCGGACATGTAGAGAGAATGGAACGAGACAGAATAACTTCGAGAGTGCATAAATCTGTAGTGGAGGGAAGGCGGGGTAGGGGTCGGCCTTGGAAAGGTTGGAGGGAGGGGGTAAAGGAAGTTTTGTGTGCGAGGGGCTTGGACTTCCAGCAAGCATGTGTGAGCGTATTTGATAGGAGTGAATGGAGACAAATGGTTTTTAATACTTGACGTGATGTTGGAGTGTGAGCAAAGTAACATTTATGAAGGGATTCAGGGAAACCGGCAGGCCGGACTTGAGTCCTGGAGATGGGAAGTACAGTGTCTGCACTCTGAAAGAGGGGTGTTAATGTTGCAGTTTTATAACTGTAGTGTAATGCACCCCTCTGGCAAGACAGTGATGGAGTGAATGGTGATGAAAGTTTTTCTTTTTCGGGCCACCCTGCCTTGGTGGGAATCGGCCGATGTGTTAATAAATAAAAATAAATAAATGCTGATCTTATATTCACAGATTCGTAAGATCGTGTAAAAATTTTGAGTCTTATAATAAACAATTTAAAAAGTTAATTAGGCATATCTAAGTCAACTTCCAAATTTATCCAGATAATTTTAGTGGTTATAATTATGGCATTTTAAGTCAAATTTAGTCTTCAGAGCCTCACTGGTTTCTAACAATAAATGAATCCCATAATAAATTAAGAGACTCCAAGAAAACTTGAAAAAAGATTAACTTGGAATATATTAGTTCATTAATAACATTTAATGTGAAAAATCATAGGAAAAAAATCCCATATTTCTGTTTAGAGGCAATTTTTTTTACCACTTCAAATAATTTTAGAGTAAGAGGTTAAATTTCTGAACAAGTAAAAATGGCTAAGGAAAATTAAATTAAGGACAAGTCATGCTTCAAATATTCACAAAGAGTACAGTTAGAATCATCCAAACAAGTCCAGTACACACAAATACAGCAAATGCTAGTCAAAAGATATTTAAATGAGATATCAAACCATAGTTAAAATTTCTTTACAGTCAAGTGACTTATGCCAATAAGACAAGAATGTAAGAAAGATACTTTTAAGCTGTTTACACAACTGATGATTTAAGTAATGGAAGTTACAGGTTTCTTTGACAAATTAAACAATGTAAAAATGACACTTTCCTAATTTTAAAACATATTTTAAGTTTAGTAAAATAGTACAGTCAAAGTCTCTGTTGATAATCTAGAGATTAAGACAGACAAGGAAGATCACATAATATCTTTTTTTTGCATGCACCTTAATTTTAAACAGAAAACCGATTCACAGAAACAAGTAGAGTTGCCTGATATAATGATCTTTTGGTTGCAGTATGCAGAGTGAAAATTAGAGAAGGGGAAGGGGAATATTTCCCAGTAAAAGTGGGCCTTAGACAAGGATGTGTGATGTCACCGTGGTTGTTCAATATATTTATAGATGGCGTTGTAAGAGAAGTGAATGCGAGGGTCTTGGCAAGAGGTGTGGGGTTAAAAGATAAAGAATTAAATACAAAGTGGGAGTTGTCACAGTTGCTTTTTGCTGATGACACTGTGCTTTTGGGAGATTCTGAAGAGAAGTTGCAGAGGTTGGTGGATGAATTTGGTAGGGTGTGTAAAAGAAGAAAATTGAAAGTGAATATAGGAAAGAGTAAGGTGATGAGGATAACAAAAAGATTAGGTGACGAAAGATTGGATATCAGATTGGAGGGAGAGAGTATGGAGGAGGTGAATGTATTCAGATATTTGGGAGTGGACATGTCAGCAGATGGGTCTATGAAGGATGAGGTGAATCATAGAATTGATGAGGGAAAAAGGGTGAGTGGAGCACTTCGGAGTCTGAGACAAAGAACTTTGTCCATGGAAGTAAAGAAGGGAATGTATGAGAGTATAGTTATACCAACACTCTTATATGGGTGTGAAGCATGGGTGATGAATGTTGCAACGAGGAGAAGGCTGGAGGCAGTGGAGATGTCATGTCTGAGGTCAATGTGTGGTGTGAATATAATGCAGAGAATTCGGAGTTTGGAAATTAGGAGGAGGTGCGGGATTACCAAAACTATTATTCAGAGAGCTGAGGAGGGGTTGTTGAGGTGGTTCAGACATGTAGAGAGAATGGAACGAGACAGAATAACTTCAAGAGTGTATAAATCTGTAGTGGAGGGAAGGCGGGGTAGGGGTCAGCCAAGGAAAGGTTGGAGGGAGGGGGTAAAGGAAGTTTTGTGTGTGAGGGGCTTGGACTTCCAGCAAGCATGTGTGAGCGTATTTGATAGGAGTGAATGGAGACAAATGGTTTTTAATACTTGACGTGCTGTTGGAGTGTGAGCAAAGTAACATTTATGAAGGGATTCAGGGAAAACGGCAGGCCGGACTTGAGTCCTGGAGATGGGAAGTACAGTGTCTGCACTCTGAAGGAGGGGTGTTAATGTTGCAGTTTTATAACTGTAGTGTAAAGCACCCCTCTGGCAAGACAGTGATGGAGTGAATGATGATGAAAGTTTTTCTTTTTCGGGCCACCCTGCCTTGGTGGGAATCGGCCGATGTGTTAATAAAAAAAAAACAAAAAAACATAATCCACATTGACAAACATAGAGGCAGACAATGACATGTAGCTAGCTGCTACCTTTCATAAAAAATATACTAAAGCTCCATCTATTGTATAATCTGTTTAATGTGTTCATTATCAGTGTAAGTAGTTAAATTAATTTTTACATGCATATACAGTATATTTATATGCATAATATATGAAAATATATACATATGTTGTGCCAAATAGGTAAAACTTGCAATTTTGGCTTAAATAGCAACGCTCTTCTTGCCGAATAAGGCAAGCAAAAATTTGTGTATGCAATAATTTTGCAAAAAAATCATTCTGAACCTGTTTGTTTATTATTAAATTATTGTAAACTTATCTAAAATATATTTAGTTGGATTAGGCTAAATTAAATTGCACTTGTGATAATAAGGTTAGGTAAGTTTTCTAAGGTTCTTTTGGTACAAAATTATTAATTTTTACATTTATATGAAAAAAATATATCATTAAATATATAATGTAAAATTTTAGAAATGACTTAATTTTAAATATGTTCTTGCTAAATGACCAGTTTTACCTATTCAGAACGACATACATATATAAAATCACACAGATACATATACAGTGGACCCCCGGTGTTCGTCCATTTTTCGTAACAGAATTCTGTTCAAGTGCCATTACCAACCGAATTTATTCCCTTAAGAAATAATGTAAAGTAGACTAGTCCGTTTAGATTTCCAAAACTACACTTATAAAAGCATTTAAAAAAATACACTTACGTAAAAGGGCGTGTTTTGAGCAGGACGAACACCGGGGGTCCACTGTATACACAATTTATGCACAATTTCTATGTTTATATTTAAAATATTAATAACCCAAATTAGTCACCTGAGGAACCATGTTTTTAAATGACTCCATAATTCGGGAACTCTTGTTCTCTTGATAATATGAGAAGACTCCTGTGATGATGACGACAGCTGTGAGTACAATGCCCAGGTACAACTGTAAACAAGCTCTAGAGAATCAGTATACAGTATTCCTTTTAAACTCTACTCGGACCACTTTATCCGAATAAACACAAATCCCGATATGGTATGGTTCGCGGTGCCAAAAGCAACACCAAGCAATATGAACATTGCTGTCTTGGTTGAGCTAGAAGGCAATGTAATTAAGAAATAAAACACTTACATACTTACACTACTTACTGTACTGAAGAGAACATTAATCGTCGACCATCACCTATTTACCATGAGTGTAAGATAAGCATGACAAGCTAAAGACAAAATAAAATTTTCTAGTATATATTTCTTATTCCAGCACGACTTTCTTCAATTTTGAGAATACTGCCATGTTTTAAAATGTATATGTAGCTGGCAACATCTGACCGAAAACTGATATCGTTGCACTTCTGTAAACCCTGCTGGCTAACACCTCACAGCCTTCCTTACCTCAAAACATTGAGTGAACATAGGGACATTACAACATTACCTAGATAAGGTCAGCACCTCTTCCAATTAATCTGGTGCAAGATATCCCATTTCATACAGTTTTATAGAAAGTTTACCTGTGGCACCATGTTCTTAAATGATTCCATGATAGCAGAGGACTTTGCCTCTTGGTAGTAGGAGAAGATGCCAGTGATAATGACCACACACGCCAGCACTACTCCTAGGTACAACTGCAAAATATTACCCAGTTTATGTTAAATAAGCTAAAATCTATTTTTCTTTAGCTAACTTACTTTTTATGACTGACTGTTAGACAAAAAAATAATCACAAAATGAGACATCTAACACATTCTGAAGAATAACATATAAATTTAATAATTTTATATTAATATTTAAAAATTTTCTCCATGGGGAAGTGGAACAGAATTCTTCCTCCATAAGCCATGCGTGTCGTAAGAGGCGACTAAAATGCAGGGAGCAAGGGGCTAGTAACCCCTTCTCCTGTATATATTACTAAATGTAAAAGGGGAAACTTTCGTTTTTCCTTTTGGGCCACCCCGCTTCGGTGGGAAACGGCCGACGGGTTGAAAGAAAGAAAAGAACTACTGTCACTGAATAGGTAAATAAACAAATTATTACTATTATTATTACTAGGTAGTAGGTTGGTAGACAGCAACCGCCCAGGGAGGTACTACTGTCCTGCCAAGTGAGTGTAAAATGAAAGCCTGTAATTGTTTTACATGATGGTAGGATTGCTGATGTCTTTTCTGTCTCATAAACATGCAAGATTTCAGGTATGTCTTGTTACTTCTACTTACACTTAGGTCACACTACACATTCATGTACAAGCATATATATATATACACACCCCTCTGGGTTTTCTTCTATTTTCTTACTAGTTCTTGTTCTTATTTCCTCTTATCTCCATGGGGAAGTGGAACAGAATTCTTCCACCGTAAGCCATGTGTGTCGTAAGAGGCGACTAAAATGCTGGGAGCAAGGGGCTAGTAACCCCTTCTCCTGTATATATTACTAAATGTAAAATGGGAAACTTTCGTTTTTCATTTTGGGCCACCCCACTTCGGTGGGAAACGGCCGACGTGTTAAAAAAAAAAAAAAGGAGAAACTTTAGTTTTTCCTTTTGGGTCACCCATATACAATGTGTGCGCATTAATCCCCATTTCTGCAAGCAAACAATTAGCGTAGCTAGCGTAGGAGTCGGACAAGTCAGTAGGTATGTCAATGTCACAGAAATGTACTGCTGTCCGGGGTCTCAGGCCATAAGTATGGAGCCTTACAGGACTGTCATCTGTCGTAGGGATAGCGGGTGAAGAACTAGACGGGTTGTCACTAGTTTGAGTCTGATTGTGGTTTTGCAATGCCCGTGATTCCAGCTCTGCTTCAGCTTGCACATGATCAATATACTTCATGTGGTCAAGGTGAGCTTCTCTGATAGTTCCGGTAGCTATCTCCCTCACCTCGAACTTATTGCCGCGGAGCTGTCGTAGGACACGGTAAGGTCCGACAAACTTGGGGACAAGTTTATGCATACCAGGGTCTGCGTCGGGTTGAGCAACATAACTTTGCAACCTGGTTCCACCTTACTTTCCTTAGCGTGGGCGTTGCGATCAGACGTGAATCTATCCGTGGCTTTTATTAGGTTCTCACGTACTCGCTGGAAAACAAGCTGTGTGGTCCGCATCTTAACTATACCGGTGTTATTGGCGTCATAGATTGGGCTAGGCGGAGCAAACAGGATTTCGACGGTAAACGCTTATCATAGCCGTACAAGGCAAAATGGGGTGTCTCGCCAATAGAGCTGTTGAGGGAAGAGTTCAATGTACACTGAACATCTGGAATAGCGTCATCCCATGTAGTACAACTCGGATTAACAGTTACTCTGAGCACCTCCAGAACTTTGCGGTTTGTACGTTCAGCAAGACCATTACTCGCGGGTGACGTGGAGCTACTGGTGCTTGGTGAATGTCAAACCTGGAACAAAGGTCCTTCATTGTGGCATTTATGAACTCCGACCCATTGTCTGACAGGAGAACACGTGGCAGGTATGACGGAGAACGATACGCTCACGGAAAGCATTTGCGACTGTCTCCGCCGTTTTGTCAGGGATGGGTACTAACTCGCAGTACCGCGTCAAGTTATCTACCATTACAAGCAGGTGTTTATTACCCTTTCTCCGAGGTCGAGAAATTCTCAACAGGTCGACAGAAGTTCTCTCCCAGGGCTCCTTTGTAATGGGATACTTCAGAATGGGATTGGGACCCGTGACAGTACCCTTGTGTTGTAAGCAAACGACACACTGGTGTACATACTTGGCAATTTCCGCTGCCATCTTTGGCCAGAAATATTTCATTCTAGCCTGTTTGATGCTGCGGTCCTTCCCGGGTGCGCTGCGCCTGGGACATCGTGGATCAACTTGAGAGTCGTGGGTACCAGGGACTCCGGTATCACCAGTTGGTGTACGGTTCTGCCGGGTCCACTAGTCGAGCTACACGACACAGTACTCCTTGATTGACCACTAAGTCTGTCAGCGGAACGGGCGACTTGACTCGCGGGCCAACGTCCTCCTTGGTTAGGAATCGAAGGACTGGTGACCACACCGGGTCCTGCCGTTGGGCTCTCTCTAGGTCCTCGACGGAGAACGAGTTGTCTGCACTGACAAAGGCTATATGCCTCGACAAGGCGTCAGCCACGACATTTTGCTTACCCGGTACATAGCAGATTTCGGGATTGTAGTCGTTAAAGGTGAGAGACCACCGAGCATGTTTCCCAGAGAGATTCTTGTTTGCAAAAAGGGGTAATAACGGCAGATGATCCGTGTAAATCTTGATAGGATACTGGTAAATAATGTCTCTGAAGTGGTTCAAAGCCCAGACGATGGCTAAGGCTTCTAGCTCTGTCACAGAGTAATTGACTTCAGCTTTGGTAAGAACACGGCTAGCATAAGCTATTGGCTGTTGCTTACCATTAGATTCTTGCGACAAGACTGCACCGATGCCAACTTTGCTGGCATCTGTCGTCAAGGTGAACGCTTTGGTGAAATCAGGGAACCTAAGGACTGGGGCTGATGTTAACCTATTCTTAAGTGTGACGAAAGCTCTTTCTTGGTCACACGTCCACTCAAAGGGAACATCTTTCTTAAGGAGCTGCGTCAAGGGTGCAGCTAAGGTGGAGAAACCGGCTATGAAGGTGCGGTAGAATCCAGCTAGGCCTACGAAGGAGCGGACAGTATCCGCCGTCGTAGGTCTAGGGAACCTTCGCACAGCCGAGATTTTAGACTCGTCTGTCTTGATGCCGCTCTGAGTCACTACGTGGCCCAGAAACTTTATTTCCTGCTTAAGGAACTGGCATTTTGAAAGCTTCACCTTAAGATTAGCCTTGGCTAGTTTTTCCAGTACCCGCTCAAGTTTTACGAGATGCGTAGGAACATCTTGGGACATCACAATGAGATCGTCTAGGTAGACCATGAACGTGCCACCTAGGAGAGTACGGAAAATCGTTGTCATTAGACGACTGAACGTGATTGGGCTTCCACGCAAGCCGAAGGGCATTCTCTTGAACTGATAATGACCAGTAGGCGTAGAGAACGCTGTTAGTTCTTTGCTTTGGTCATCAAGAGGGATCTGCCAAAACCCTTGAAGAAGATCAAGAGTCGAAAAGACCTTGTTATCGCCAATGTTCTGTAACAGGTCATTCAGAACTGGCAATGGAAATCGGTCTGGGATGGTACAGGCATTCAGTTTCCTGTAATCTATAACAGGACGCCATGTTCCATCTTTCTTGGGAACTAGGATTAGAGGGGCATTCCACGGGGAAATGGACTCCTCGATAACTCCATCGCAGAGCATCTTTGCAATGAGTTCGTCAGCAAACACTCTTTGCGCATGCGGCAAACGATACGCAGGCACGTAAATGGGTTTAGTACCTTTCTCAAGCGGAATATGGTGAGACATAAGCGGGGTCAGACCCATGGACTCACCATCTAACGCGACGGCAGTGCGTGCGCGATTGAGAACCTGGAGAAGTTGTGGAACTTCTTCCGGGTAGTCTGTCATAGCTAGATCATCTTCCTGCACTGGCCGGGTGACGGAAGAATTAGTAGCGGACTCACCTGGGAGGACTGCACTTACAAGAACGTCAGCTGGGATTTCTCCTCCACTCTCACCGGGAGAGGGAACCTGACGAGGTCGACAAGTGAAGTATCCTTCCTCAGGGGGAATTCTCGACTATGCAAGTTACCGACAAGGACTTGCAACTTGCCACGACGCACAGTGTGCAAGGACGGCTCAAGGGAGAGGCCCTTGACTCTGCATGTGTCGTTGTCGACTAGCACATGATCTCCTTCGAAAGCTCTTGTCACATACACCGTAACAGGAGTGAGCGAATTAGCCGACAAAGTGACGTCATACTTTGTACAGGCAGTAACTCTGCTCGCTGATGCCATGACACGAGTCAGACAGTCGCCTGCCGACAGGGAGACTGCGGCTTGACAACGGTCATCCTCTACAACAGCGCGAGAGTTAGAGTGATGGTCAGAATGGGCGTCCCCAGACTGGGTTTCACTGATAACTGCGCGCTGATGGTCAGGAGGTGACGAGATACGAGCTCTCTTATGAGGTTGGTCAGGACAAGAGGCCGACCTCACGGAGGGTGCGCGACGGAAACCGCGGGTTTCCAATGATTCCAAGCACTGGATGTACTCAGAGACGGAGTGGCAGGTAGTGGAACCCAAGCGCACACCCCAGAAGGGTGCGTCCACTCCGTCAAAATCCGCTTTCCACTTAGCTGGATCTAAACGGATCTTAAGGTCTGCCATGGTCTTGAAACCGATGAGCAAATCGCCTGGGAAGACGATGTCATCAACAACTAAGAACTTTGCTGACCACTTGTGATCATGGATCGCAAATTCTAAGGTTATACAACCACGGACCGTGAGAGGGCTACCTGAAACGCCTCGCAATGTCTGAATAGCAGACGGCTCGGTCAGCATGGCTGCATGGAGACCAATGTCACGGAAGAGGGTGGAACGGACAATGTTAACCACCGAACCTGTATCAAGGAAAAGCTGAATAGGCTTCCGATGAAGTGTGGACTCTTCAAGAGGTCCACACGGGCTGTCATACCGAACATGAAGGCATGACGGGCCGACTAGGTCGTCGGAGTCCCGGCTGCTAGAGGCTCGACGCTTGGTGGAGCGACTCGACGTCTTGGAAGGTACGGTTCGAGTCGCGACACCAGCGTCGAGGCACTCTGTTTCCGTGCTGTCGGCATGCGTGTCGCTGCCCAGGGCGGCGAACGCATTTCGGACAGGGACGGAATACAGCGACTCCGATAGGGTGACTATCTCTTTGCGGGATTTTTCTGGCGCGTCTCTTCCCCCGAACTACTGGAGGGGCTCCGGCTAGCTCGGGCTCCGGGCGAGGAGCGCTTGCCGTGGTGCGACGACAAGATGCTACGCAACTTGAGGCACTCACTGGAGGTGAGTGTTTACCCTGGAGGTAAACACAATCGCCCTCCCGGTGCTGCGCACGGGGACGGTGATTATCACGGCGTGGGGGCTGAGGTTTATAACACTCAGAACGGTAATGACCTCTTTTACCGCAGTTAAAACAGGTAACCACACGCTTCGCGGGTGGTGCTGACGGCGGTGTGCGCTTATGACGCTTGGACTTAGATGGAGGAGACGCTGGCAAAGTCGTCTTGCTAGCCCTCCGGTCATAACCTGACCTGCCGTTTTGATTCGGCTTGGTCTGAGGTTTGCTGTTCGTCCCAGCCTTGGCTGCTGATTGCTAGACGGCTGCAGCAAAAGTGACAGGGGGTTGCACAGGCGGCGACACAAGAGTTGGCAATTGAGGGACTTGCAAGGGAGTACCAGCAGGGCGACAAGCCTTGTCTTTCTCACCCAGCGGTTTAATTTTATCGATAGCATTAAAGGCGCCCAGGATGTGTTCCTTGGGGCCAAGCCCTAATTCGTCAATCCTATCATGGAGGTGGAGTGGGGCATCTCTCCGCATGACGCCTCCGACGATCATGGGGATGATGTCTTCGAGCTCAGGTGTGGGTTTAACACAGCACTGCATACTGCACTGCTGTGTATAAGGTCATTAATGCTGCCTTGTTGAGGTTCCTCAAAGCTACCTTTAAATTTGCCAGTCTCACGTTTGTTGTGGCCTTTATTCATTTTTTGTGCCTCAGGCGAAATGCTCCAAACAATGCTTGGGACTATGCTCACCTTACAGCATTTCTCCCAGTTTCTGGTCATCTTTGTCATTTCCCAATTTTCATAACTTTGCAATTACTGGTGAAATTATAATAACACTTGTCAGATCAATCCTACAGCTTCTCCAGATCCATTCATTATCTTTCCTGATCTGCTCTGAATTGTATTCTCATTAGTTTCCCATCATTTGTTAAGTCACTTACACAAGAAACAGTACTGGTCCAAGTACAGACCCTTGTGGAATGCCACGCGTCACACTCATCCATTCTGACATTTCTTCCCTGGCAATAACTCATTACTTACTTTCTTTTAAGTATTCTTTGATCCACTGTGGTACTTTCCCTGTTATTACTGACTCCTCCTCTAGTTTTTGTCGCTTGTGTTGTACCATATCAAATGCTTTCTCAGTCCAAAAATATCTAGTCCAGCCATCCCTCTCTCTCCTGACTAACTTTCATTACCTTGCCATAGAACTAGAAGATTTGTGAGACAGGATTTATCATCTCTTAACCCTTTGACTGTCGCAACCCTCAATCCTGAGTGCTCTCCTGTTGTCGCAAAATTTAAAAAAAAATAAATAAATTATTTTTTCTTATGAAATGATAGAGAATCGTTTCCCGATGGTAAAGACACCAAAAGTTTGAAATTTGATTGAAAACTCACGGAATTACACTCTCGCGAAGTTAGTGATCTCAGCAATATATACGCATCGGCAATTTCGCCGACTTTGAGCCCTATTTTCGGTAAATTCCATTGTTCCAGTTGACCAAACTCATAGATATTTCTTTAGAACTCCATTTCTTCTATCGATTGAGTACAAGAAACCACTAATTTATCGATTTCAACTACCCAATAAAGTGATCAGAAATTGGCAATTTGGCCAATTTCATGCAAAATAAAAAAGTTGTCAATTTCAAAATAGGGTCCAGAATAAACAATGCAGACATTCCTGGCACTAAAATAAGATGTTATCTGTTCATTAGTCACGTGTTTAGGCCCCTCTTATATTACTTTTGCTTTCTATTTTGATTTTTTATTCACATAAAAAATAGAAGATTTACCGTTATGCAGACTATTGCAGTATTGTAAAAATGGTATAAATAATATCAGTGCACTTGTGAAAGAATATTAGACTCGCCAATTGATGTGTATTGGACGCGTGGCGTGATTTATTTACTCTTGAACATTTGCAAAAATCGAACATTTCTCCTACTTTGAGCTCAATTTCAAGGTCGTTTTCATCATAAAACTAATCAAAATCATCTATATTTCTGTAGTATGTTGTCCATTCTATCAAATGAGACCATAAAAAAGAGAATACAACCATAAATACTATACGAAAATACACCTCAAAGTCGGCGTTTTAATCCAAAAAAATGGTCAGAGTTTTTTCTCTCTCATTATGTACTGCATGCTGCAGGATTTTTTTTATACTGCGCACACTGACCACACAGACCCATTCTCTCATATGTGGGCCTACCAGCTTTCTCCCATTTGATTTGAAGCCGCTAGAATTTAGGCGTATTGATACGTCCAAAACAGTGGCTTGTAAGACGTATATATACGACCGAAACAATCAAAGGGTTAAAATTGTGCTGGCTGTTGTTTATGAATCTGCTCCTTTGCAAGTGCTCCACTATTCTCATGATAATCTCCTCTATAACCTTACATACTAATATAGACATGTCAGTGACACTGGCCTATAGTTTAATGCTACCTGATTGTTGCCATTTTTTATATACTGGGACTGTTTCCTGTTTTTAAGTGTGATTGTGTGTGTTTTTTGCATGGTGTTTCTTGACTGATGGCCCAGTGGCTAACACGACGGTCTGGAGTTTTTCTCCATGGGAAAGTGGAACAGAATTCTTCCTCCGTAAGCCATGCATGTCGTAAGAGGCGACTAAAATGCCAGGAGCAAGGGGCTAGTAACCCCTTCTCCTGTATATATTACTAAATGTAAAAGGATAAACTTTCGCTTTCCTTTTGGGCCACCCTGCCTCGGTGGGAAACGGCCGAAGTGTTGAAAGAAAGAAAAGTTTCTTGACTGCTTAAATTCTTCATATTCAGGCCAAAATTTTAAAAAAATGTACAAATCACAAGATATCAGATAGGAAATAATAATCATATGTTAACTAGGAGGTTGGAGAGCACTGGTACTACTGTCACCAAGGCTTATCCTGTTGAAGGAGATCAATAGAAATATTAAAGCCATAAGTAATTATTTCACAGTATCATGTATTTAGTAATTTGATAACTGAAAACAAGAAGCAGGGAAGTAAAGGAATTCAGCATCTACTAAAACACTACTATTTTTTATGGAAAACTTTTTTCACGTGATTATAATGTTGTCCTTGAAAAAAATGAAAATCATCAACAAAACCAGCAGGTATTTTTTTTTATCTTGACAGGTACTAAATTTTTTTTCTGCCAAGAGACAATCAAAAGCCCCCTTGAATTGTTTTTTTTTCATACTACATCAGTACATGCAGTATTAAAGCCACATAACTCCTAGTAGCACAAAACTTCCATATGTTCTGTACTAAAAGAACAGACAAATTTTTTTTTATATATGTTACTAAGGTAATCTCAGTATTTGATATTAAAAATACTGTCTCCCTGATAATTTATGAATGATTTACATTTAAGGTTAAAATAAATACTGTTTTTTCCCCACTACCTAGTTACTCTGGAACCTAAAATTGCATGTGATTGCCCCTTAGAAATACTACACACAGTAAAAGGTATATCATCACACATGAAAGTATCTACATTCCTTTTTTTTTTTAAATGCTCCTACGAGCCTGTTTAAACCTTCAATAAATGAATTATTTTTTCTATCCAATGTAACAGTATAAATGCTCCAGCTAATGTTACTGGAAATGGTTTGTAAATATCAAATTAGAACAAATGACACTTTAATGCACTCTGCCAAACTTAATAAATGAAATTTCATTTGGTTTACCAAAATTTTTTTTTTACTTCAAGTTTTTAAGCCAAACGAAATGTTGTCATCTATAAAGTTTTCCACACTGCATAATCGTCTCCACTTGTTGCAATAAATTGCAAATTGCTATCTGAGGGCAAATATTCTAATTACACTTTATCAGCACACTTTTGTATTTAAGACAACTGAATATAAAGAGAATTTTCCTGAATAATACTAAAGTGGAAAACTATGAATAACAATCAAATTTAATGTAGCAAAATGAATTGTCAAATTATCTGTGCATATGCAAGTATAAGTGCACAAGCACAACCTCCACAATCAAGATAATTAGTGTCTGTAAAACCTTAATCTTCAATTTATTTGAAGTA
>WNWK01002696.1:72501-170001 GCA_009830355.1 Cherax destructor
GTAAGTAGAGGTACCACTGTACTACTACATTGCTTCCTATCTGTGCTCTGCAGAAAGGTTCTTATAGTAGTGGCAAGAGGTATAGTACATATGGTAACTTCTAGACTACAAATGCACAATTGATTTTTTTAAATAAGAGCAGGTACATTGAGAATCTTCAATAGCTAAAATAATTGAAGACATGGGACAACTATAGTCCAAAAAATTGTAAAATTAACAGACATAATTATTATGAAGAATCTCATTAAAAAGTCATTAGAAGTCTTGTCATAAATAGTTGTAGTACAGTACTACTGTAATGGCTAAAAAACCATTATACACAGACATTCAACTTTACACATTCACAGCCATTCAGTCCTAACAGATATTTTAAACATGCAGAAACCCACCACCTGATACAGAAATAAGCTCAAACAATACCCAGTGAATACCATATTTTTTATTATCCATCTAATTTCAACAGTTTAAATTTAGTATACCACTTTTCCCCTGTACAGTATTGATGAAATCAAGTTACCAATGTACTGTAGCAAATCAAATATAATTACACTGTACAGTACTTTGATTCTTAATAATAAGAGTATTGTATGTTTAGAGTTATTAATTGCTTTCTCTAGTCCGGTACAGTACTTATTCAGGCTCAGGAAATAGTTCCAAAAGTACAACAATGCAGTTTTACTTAATGTTTACTATATAGTAGAGAAAAGAACAGGTTTTTCACTTGGTATTAATTATGGATAGTGCACGAGTAAATTTAACACGTTTACACATTCTCAAAGGCTCATCACTCGATAGCATACACAGCTCACATACTAAATTGTGTGTGCCACAAATAAAACAAGTTGACAGATTACAAGGAAACAAACTGAAGCAAAAAAATGGAACAGGAAAATAAGAACAGTAAAAATATGAAAATTAAGACATTATAACCAGCTTTGATTAGTTCACATAGATGTGGTACCATACTACTTTACAGAAATTAATGAAAAGTTACAGGGAACTTACAAAAGCAATATCCACCAACAACTACAAATAATTACCAATATCTGAATCTCAGCTGCAACATTTTTATACAACCTTTACAAACTCCAACAGTTGGAGTGGGCAGTTTGCTACGACGAAGTGCACTTTCTTTTACCCTAACACATCAGCAACACTAAATGTATGTACATAAGAAATTCAGTAATATATTTACCACAAATTTGTTCAGACTAGCAACCTTTTCTTAGAAAACAACTTAATACTTATGGTTAGCAATCTATACTTTACCTAACTTACTCTCAAATTTATTAATACTGAAAATTTTATGAATGCTTACTATAATTCCTAATATACACAGAAAGAATTGCACATAAAGGGATATCCTATATCTAAAAGGAAGTGTTTTCAAACATGGAATAGATTCAACAGTATATACAATAAGTATCGTGATCTACCAGTACATACATTAAAATCAAGTTATTCTTGCCAATAGAAAAAAGTCACTTCCTATTAAAACCTCTTGAATTTTTTCATATGATCCACTACTGAGGATCATTTTGTATAGGCGAGTTAACAAATATCTGCCCTAGTACTGTACTTGACCTTAAGTGCCAATTTGTACAGTAATACATTATTTCCCTTAAACTGTGAGATCTATTTATTATTATAGGTAAATTATACAATCACCTGCCTATAAGAGATACTGTATTAAAAAAAAATCCAATTATCCAAGTCAAAATTAATCATAGGCAAACTTAATAGCTCAAATGTATGCCTACAGTGCATAGTATCTGCACTATACTGGACAGCTTTTAGCTAGGAAATACAAATTTGTATTACTGTACATAATGTATACAGTACTGGATTTCATTACCGATAAGCCTACAAGGGTAATCCAGCTCTGCAAATTTGAAACTGGAAAATTTTATTAATACTACCATATTAATATAAATTACTAAATTTTGCCTTCCACCATTCAATGGTGTCTGCTTAAAGAAAACCAGGAATATTTTAAAAAGATTTCACTTTTTTTTTGTTATACCACACACTCATTTGTTTCTGTTGCCGAGTACAGAATTGCACAGTACTGTTTCTTTACAAATTAGGGTATCAAGGGGAGGGTGACAAAATGAATTTCATGAAAATCATTATTATTAAAAACTGCTTAAAAAGTGCTAAGGAAAATAAAATGATTTAAATGGTTGCTGCTGTGCACAAAAATGTCAATTAAGCTATTTAAAAAGTAATACTGTACATCATGAGTTGTAAGTGCTGGTATCATTATGCATACAGTAAACATGCTGGAGTTGGCAACATTAACATTTGGCTACACTAACTTTTCACCTAGCTACCACAGTGTATACACAGAATTTGTATCACTACAAAAGAACAAGATTTAACCTCATACTCGACATAAAATTTACTACGGCTTCAGAAAATGCCAATATACTACACTGTCTATCATACCTCTTTAAGCTGGAGAAATTAGCTTTCAACAAGTTGTATCAGTACCTACACCAATTTAATCATTGCACTGATCTGCTTTATTAGCAAAATATTCTATTATACCATTTCATCTGGTTTAAAATTCACGTCACAGCTAACCTAAATTTCAATATCACAAATTTCTGTGATATTGAAGTTCACTTTGTGTTCATAATTTCACTAAATGGTGGGGTTTATAAATAAAAAGATGTATAACAATTTGGGTTGACAAGCATTAAGCGAACAAGGCACATGAAAACAATTTTATAAATTTTGTGGGAATTACATAAAAATTAACCATTAAATTTTAAACTAAATAAATTTATTATTTTAAATAACTGAAAAAATACAAAGTAAAGGTATAGACAAGTGTCTAATATTTTTTTTATACAAAAATCTGAAGAAATCTAACTGGAAAATTTTTAACTTTAAAAATCAAGTTTGCAAAACTGGTGGAATACACTAGAGGATAAAAAGAGATGAGGAGTATGAAATGGAATAGCCAAATATACATGTACCATTTGCCATTGGAGGTGATGACTACATACAGAGAACCAAGCCTTGGGAATTTCAATTACACGGAGTGATTTGGAAGGACCACTGTGTCAATAGTACTGTGTACCTGTGTAAGTATACTGTTAAAACCGTTACTTTACAGAGATGCTCCTTGGCTAGCTGTGACGTCACGAGTTCCTCACACGTGAGCCGTAGGCCACAGCGTTCCCTCGCAGTTCAAGGCTAGGCATAGCAGACTCGACAGGCAGGCTCTGGGCTCCCCTCAGATCACTTTAATATATACCTCCAAGATATCCAACGAGTGTACTTATTACTCCAAAATCTCCTCTGAACCCCCACACGACAAATGGTGATGTCACAGCTAGCCAAGGAGCGTCTCTATAAAGTAACGGTTTTAAGAGCATACTTACACAAGTACACAGGTACACTACTACTGACAACTGTACAGATCTCACGGATTTTTTTCCTACATTACTTTTCTTACCTAGTGGCAATTAACTTACAAATAAAAATTTTGCATTCTAAATAGCATATTATGAAAGGAAAATTAATTAGAGCAAAAATAAGCAAATATTATATTCAGGGATCACTCGAAATTATCCAAGGTAGTTTACAAGAATAGACATTTAGGGTGCATGTTTAGGATTTAGAGTATTGCAGACATGCATATTAATGAAAAATCACATGCATTTTAGTACAGTACAGTACATAGTTATTAAGCAAGCAGAGACAAGGCTAACTGAGGCTGCATTGCAGCCATGTAAACAAGTAGTGTTGACAGAAATTCTTAAAGTGATAGAAGGATGTCATATGGTAGTAATTTCTCTCTCTGTCCTGTCAAGAAATGCTACCTTGGGGTCCCCTTTCACGGTTCGGTTATCATCAGGGATGGTTCGATCGGTGGCGTGCCGGTAAGAATCTGTTCTGCCCGTCTGAAAGAGAAATTAGCAACAAACCACATACAGTCTAGCTATGTTACTTCAAACCTTTGGACTCTACTAGAAACCACACTTTCTCTGAGCTGAGACATTAAAAGCATATCCTTTAATGGCATATGAAATATAGTAATTGGCCAATTAGAAATTTATTTTATAATAAATCACCATTAGTTACTTCCTGTCTTTCCTGAGATGTACATATACAATCCAATAAAATATATACTAGAGATAATAATATACCAGAGTTTAATCAGAAAAATATTGTATCTATCAATTCTTAATTACAAGAGCAGTTATGCTCATATTGCCAAGTTTATATTCTAAGGTAATACTATCCTTAACTATTTTTGGTTATTTCAATGAAGTAGTATCTATTTCATTTACCTTTTCTGAGTTCCAGTAATCAATTTATAATTGTAAAACAAATTATATAGCAATTTCTGTTGTCTGTCCAGTAGGCTGAGGAACAATTTGAAGAGTCCTCACTCTTTACTAAAAAAAATCTTCCTTGCTTCTTCAATCAATTAACACAAATAATTGATCTGATTTGTTTGATCTAATTTAATAAACTGCATTACGACAAATAATGAATTATTATGTTGACATATTATAAAACTGTAATGCTTCAAAATTGTAAAAGTATTATGTTTCAAAAATGTTATGTTCAAATTTCATAGCTTAAATACTCAACTATACTTATATTGTAAATTGTTTACTATAATTTTTACCATTTAGTTGTAAGTCTGCCCACAATGCTCTGCATATTAGGGGCTTTTGGCATGTACACCCCATTCTTGTAACCCATTGTACGTCTTTGTATCATGTCACAATAAACTAGTATTATTATTCATTTACTTTTCTACATATTTAATGAATCTTTTCTTATACCAGCTGTAAGACCCATGTGGATTTTATGCTTCTTTTATAATACAAAAATATAATAATACAATCTCCTTATAGCAATGGGCTTTCATAATTAGTTTCTTGAATCTTTACGGCATCCCTGACAAGTTGCACTGTTATTTACAAACAGAACTAGACCATAGGTTATCTTCCCAATCTTCTATCACCTTATTCTTCAGCAATTATCTATTTTTTTTTTTTACAGAGCATATGATACATATTATAGTGCTATCGCCTAGATCAGTCTAGTATTTAACCACTATTTTTGTTCTTTGTTGTTTTGTTGTCTGTTGACATAGTCAAAAATTTATCTTATCTGTCTAATGTTTTAAGTACGTACATACTGCAGTTCTCTCTTTTTCTTTTATTAACCACACTAGCACTGTACAGTGGTACCCCGGTTTACGATGGTCCCCAAACTCACCCTTTTATGTAAGTTTATTTTTAAATGCTTGTAAGTGTAATTTTGGGGGTCTAAAAGGACTAGTCTATTTTACAACATTTCTTAAGGAGATAAATTCGTTTGGTAATGGCACTTGAACAGCATTCTGGAATGAAAAAATATCGTAAACCGGGGTACCACTGTATATGTATTCTACATGGTAATTCTGTTTTTATCTATACTGTGAATAACTTTTGTTTATTTTTGTTTAGCATTTAACCATCCTCATATCTTATAAAGGCAATTTTGAAGTTTGGTGTGCAACATACAAGTTCTGCAGCACAGGCATTACACTTATGGGCATGCATTATTCTCTCGGGCTTTTGTCTACTGCTAATTTTAACATTTCCCTAAGCAAATAATCTTAATACAGGAATATTAACTCATGAAGAAACCTTTACTTAAGTGACAAACTTTGTGAACAACGAAAATTGTCAGAGAAAGAATGGTTTCAAGTATATAAATGTGGCCCAATATTTTGTTCCTTTGTTCCGCTGGTAAACCCAACAGAAACTTTATACAAAAATATTTTAAAATCAAAATTAAACAAATTTTAAACAAGACAAAAATCACAGGTTAAATCAATCTAATAATACTTAGGATTGGTAAGTGTGCTTGTCTTTAAAGGTTCTCTTGCAGTAGAGTATCTACTATCTTACTTGGTTTCATGCATTCTCTAGTGCAGTGCTTCCCAAACTAGTTCTCATCCCAGTGCCCCATTAGTCATTAAGTCAGTCAATACCCCCAACTACAAAGGCTGGGTTAAAAAAAAAAAACTCAAGTTACTAAGTGGGACAAGGATTTTATTTTATTTTACATTCTAATAGTGAAAATTCTTGATAAATTTCACAATTGCAGGTTTCATTAGGGAATTTTGCCAATGCTAGTCTATGCTAAGTACTGGGGGTTTATTAAGGATGAAAATGCTATTCAGCTTCTTGAATGTAACAGGAAATAAGTCAGTGCTCATTACCCATGAAAAGCAAGTGAGGTAATACCCACAGGTTGGGAATCACTGCTACAGTATTAGTGTTCACCTCATCATACACAGGATGCACATTCACAGCCATTTAGCAGCACACATGGCTTGGTCATTCACCTTGCAGTTTCATTAATATTACCGTACCTTGTTGTAGAATAGTCTTAGACACTTTACGACATTCAAGTCTAAAAGTATCAACTTTTAGAAACGCACAAATACTTTATAAACCTGCAATAATTTTTTACACAATTATTCCAAAACTTTTATTATGATTGACTTTCATACTAATAATTCATGGTTAGATTAATAAAACGGAAAAGGTTACCCATGTTTCAACTATGCAACCATAAATGTCAACAAAACATGCCAAATTGTCTTGCCATTAAATTCTAAAAAAAAAAAATTTAATGATGTAACTTATGCAGTCAAGTAGAATCTCAAACTTCGCCAGACATGAACTTTCAATGGTGAGGCTGTTGACCTTGTAATCTACACCTGACATCAATTGTAATTTATCAATATTTACTTAACCATATCTCATTATGTTTGTATTGTCACTCCATGACTAATGCCATTAGCATTCCAATACTTGAATAACCAAAACAATTATTACAAATCACAAAGTACTTCGATCAAAACAACTACTGTATGTACATGTATAGTTCTTGTTTCCTCTGACAGCTTGTGATGTGCTCAGTCACACAAGTGGCACTCATATTAATAACCATATATGTACATGTATTGACAAAAAAAAATGTCAAATCAATCTGTTAAACTGATATTTAACATTACATAATTTTCAAACTAAATTTTTGTCATTAACACCAAACTATGGCATCTCCTTCCAGTTTAAAGGCTCAAGTACACGGTAGAATTACAGAGTTATTTAAGTGAAGTATGTAAATGGAAAACAGGAATAAATAAAGAGGATATAAATAACGTGCTAAAACTATCTAACCAAGACAGGACTCACCAATGGGTTAAGTCAGAAAAATTTAGGTTTATAAAGGATAACGTACACTCCAGATATGTCCCACCCAATAATGACACACTACCAGGACTACCACCCCTCACCCAGAACTAACACACTACCAGGACTACCACCCCTCACCCCAGTACTGACACTACCAGGACTACCACCCCTCACCCCAGTACTGACACTACCAGGACTACCACCCCTCACCCAGTACTGACACACTACCAGGACTACCACCCCTCACCCAGAACTAACACACTACCAGGACTTTACCACCCCTCACCCAGAACTAACACACTACCAGGATTTTACCACCCCTCACCCAGTACTGACACACTACCAGGACTACCACCCCTCACCCAGTACTGACACTACCAGGACTACCACCCCTCACCCAGAACTAACACACTACCAGGACTTTACCACCCCTCACCCAGTACTGACACACTACCAGGACTACCACCCCTCACCCAGTACTGACACACTACCAGGACTACCACCCCTCACCCAGAACTAACACACTACCAGGACTACCACCACTCACCCAGAACTAACACACTACCAGGACTATCACCCTTCACCCAGAACTAACACTACCAAGACTACCACCCCCTCACCCAGAACTAACACACTACCAGGACTACCACCCCTCACCCAGAACTAACACTACCGGGACTACCACCCCCTCACCCAGAACTAACACTACCAGGACTACCACCCCCTCACCCAGAACTAACACACTACCAGGACTACCACCCCTCACCCAGAACTAACACTACCGGGACTACCACCCCCTCACCCAGAACTAACACTACCAAGACTACCACCCCCTCACCCAGAACTAACACTACCAAGACTACCACCCCCTCCTTTGATATACCTTACCTTTGAAGAGTTTCGAGAGCTTATCTACTCTCTGAGCCCGGCCATGGGCCAGGCTCGTCTGGTGCTTGCCTGGTCAACCAGGCTGTTGCTGCTGGAGGCCTGCTGCCCCACATATCCATCACAGCCTGGTTGATCTGGCACCCGATGAAGATACTTGTCCAGTTTCCTCTTGAAGGCTTCTACACTGGTTCCAGCCGTGTTTCGGATATCTTCTGGTAAGATGTTGAATAGTCTGGGACCCCGGATGTTAATACAGTGCTCCCGTATTGTCCCCACCGCACCCCTGCTCCTCACTGGGTTTATTTTACACTTTCTCCCATATCTCTCACTCCAGTATGTTGTTATGGCAGTGTGCAGATTTGGGACCAGGCCCTCAAGTACTTTCCAAGTATATATTATCATGTATCTCTCTCCTCCGCTCCAATGAGTACATGTTCAAGACTTGAAGGCGTTTCCAATAATTTAGATGTTTCAATGGCTCAATGTGAGCCGTAAACGATCTCTGAATTTGTTCCAGCTCTGATATTTCTCCTGCCCTGAACGGGGCCGTCAGCACAGAGCAGTATTCTAAGTGAGGGAGCACTAGCGATTTGAAGAGTGTCACCATCGGCATTATTTCCCTTGTTTTGAAAGTTCTCAATACCCACCCCGTCATCTTCCTGGCTGTTGTGATCTTTGTCTTGTTATGGTCTTTAAAAGACAGATCAGCAGACATAATTATTCCCAAGTCCTTTATGTGTTCCTTTCGTTCTATGTGGTGACCCTCTTGCGTTTTGTATATAGTGTTCCTTTTGAGTTCTTCATTTTTTCCATACCTAAGCAGCTGAAACTTATCACCATTGAACGTCATGTTGTTCTCCACTGCCCACTGGAAGACCCTGCTTATGTCCTCCTGTAATTTTTCAGTGTCCTCTACCGTAGTGACTTTCATGCTTATTTTAGTGTCATCTGCAAATGATGATACAAAAGTGTGCTGGGTGTTTTTATCTATGTCTGCTATGAGGATGAGAAACAGCAGAGGTGCCAGGACATTGCCTTGGGGCACTGAGCTTTTGACCTCGCTGATGCTGGATCTTGCCCTGTTCACTACTACTTTTTGTGTTCTGTGTGTTAGGAACTCAAAATCCATCTGCCTACCTTCCCGTAATGCCTATGGCCCTCATTTTGTGCGCTATCACTCCATGATCGCATTTGTCAAACGCCTTTGCAAAATCTGTGTAAATCACATCTGCGTTTTGGTCGTCCTCCAATGCCTCCGTAATTCTGTCATAATGGTTCAGCAGCTGTGACAGGCATGATCGTCCCGTTCTAAAGCCATGCTGGTTCGGGTTATGTTGGTTGTGCTGGTCCATGAACTTTGTAATCTGCCGTCTCATCACTCTTTCAAAGATTTTTATGATGTGAGAAGTGAGGGCTACTGGGCTGTAATTTTTAGCTAGTGCTCTACTACCTCCCTTATGCAAAGGAGCTATGTTTGCACTCTTTAAGGCCTCCGGTATTTCACCTAGATCTAAGCTCTCTCCAAAGAATACTAAGGGCTCTTGCTAATGGTACTTTGCACTGCTTTATAAATAAAGCATTCCATGAATCTGGTCCAGGTGCTGAGTGAGTGGGCATGTTGTCCATTTCTTTTTCGAAATCTATGGGATTTGTACTAATGTCGGTTAGGTGGTCTGCGCAGCCTTCTGATGGAGTGAAAAATATTTCTGCATTTTCTACCTTGCTGTCATTTAGTGGGTTGCTGAACACTGACTCATACTGTTCTTTTAGGATTTCACTCACCCAGAACTAACACACTACCAGGACTACCACCCCTCACCCAAAATTAACACTACCGGGACTACCACCCCCTCACCCAGAACTAACACACTACCAGGACTTTACCACCCCTCACACAGAACTAACACACTACCAGGACTTTACCATCCCCTCACCCAGTACTGACACACTACCAGGACTACCACCCCCTCACCCAGTACTAATACACCACCAGAACTTTACTACTGCTCACCCAGTACTAATACACTACCAGGACTTTACTACCTCTCACCCAGTACTGACACACTACCAGGACTACCACCCCCTTACTCAGTACTATCACACTACCAGGACTTTACTACCCCTCACCCAGTACTGACACACTACCAGGACTACCACCCCCTCACCCAGAACAGTCACACTACCAGGACTACCATCCTTCACCCAGTACTGACACACTACCAAGATTTTACCCTCCTTCACCCAGTACTGACACACTACTAAGACTCACCCCCTTCTACAGTATTACCACCACCAAGACTCTTCCCATCACCCAGTATTGACCTCCCCTCCTCACCAGTACTGACACCAAGACTTTCCCACTCACCCAGCATTGACGCCACCAAGATTCTCCACCTCACACCACTAAGGCCCTTCCCCCTCACCCAGTACTGACAGCAGCAAGGCTCTCCCCCTCACCCAGTACTGACAGCAGCAAGGCCCTTCCCCCTCACCCAGTACTGACAGCAGCAAGGCTCTCCCCATTACCCAATACTGACAGCAGCAATGCTCTCCCCCTCACCCAGTACTGACAGCAGCAAGGCTCTCCCCATTACCCAGTACTGACAGCAGCAAGGCTCTCCCCCTCACCCAGTACTGACAGCAGCAAGGCCCTTCCCCCTCACCCAGTACTGACAGCAGCAAGGCTCTCCCCCTCACCCAGTACTGACAGCAGCAAGACTCTCCCCATTACCCAGTACTGACAGCAGCAAGGCTCTCCCCATTACCCAGTACTGACAGCAGCAAGGCTCTCCCCATTACCCAGTACTGACAGCAGCAAGGCTCTCCCCATTACCCAGTACTGACAGCAGCAAGACTCTCCCCATTACCCAGTACTGACAGCAAGGCTCTCCCCATTACCCAGTACTGACAGCAGCAAGGCTCTCCCCATTACCCAGTACTGACATCAAGACTCTTCCCATCACCAAATACTAACCAAGACTCTCCCCATCAACAAGTACTAACCAAGACTCTCCCCATCACCAAGCACTAACCAAGACTCTCTCCATCACCAAGTACTAACCAAGACTCTCCCCATCACCAAGTACTAACCAAGACTCTCTCCATCACCAGTACAAACACACCACTAAGACTCACCATCACCAGTACGGACACACCACTAAGACTCACCATCACCAGTACGGACACACCACTAAGACTCACCATCACCAGTACGGACACACCACTAAGACTCACCATCACCAGTACGGACACACCACTAAGACTCACCATCACCAGTACGGACACACCACTAAGACTCACCATCACCAGTACGGACACACCACTAAGACTCACCATCACCAGTACGGACACACCACTAAGACTCACCATCACCAGTACGGACACACCACTAAGACTCACCATCACCAGTACGGACACACCACTAAGACTCACCATCACCAGTACGGACACACCACTAAGACTCACCATCACCAGTACGGACACACCACTAAGACTCACCATCACCAGTACGGACACACCACTAAGACTCACCATCACCAGTACGGACACACCACTAAGACTCACCATCACCAGTACGGACACACCACTAAGACTCACCATCACCAGTACGGACACACCACTAAGACTCACCATCACCAGTACGGACACACCACTAAGACTCACCATCACCAGTACGGACACACCACTAAGACTCACCATCACCAGTACGGACACACCACTAAGACTCACCATCACCAGTACGGACACACCACTAAGACTCTCTCCATCGAACAATATTGACACCGAGGCTCCTCATCACCCAGTACTGACACGGTAACTCTTCCTCCCCTCACCTAATCTCCCACCACCAGGATTACCCCCCCCCCTCCACCTAGTATTGGCACACTACCAAGAAACCCAGCTTCACCCAGCACTGACACCACCAAAATTCCACCAACCCAGTACTGACACAAAGATCTTTCTCAGTAAGTGCTGGCACACCATCAAGGGCCTTTTCCTTCACCCAGTATTGACACCACCAAGATTCCTGCAGTCAGTCTAGACAACACTAATACATTAGACAGGTGCGCTGTGTTCTGTTTTACACTTGAATTTTCAGGCAAAGGTCGGTAATCCTACTACTATCACCTACAGAAGTGTGCTAACACTGAACATGTTGAACAAGAGTAACAGGTGAAACAACTTGGGTTCTTTGAGAAACACCTTGTACTTTTTTTTGGCACTGACCAGTAGGCCTACTGCATGGTTCCTTTAGTTCATTCCCACAATCTGAGAACCTCGCATCCCTAACTGAATTGAAGCAACGTGCAGGTCCAAATTTGATAATCGATTAAGAAATCTATTACACCTGGACAAATGTCACTAGATTACCATTTTTTTTTTTTTGGGGGGGGGGCTATTCAAGGTTTTAATTCGTGTGAGCTTAGGTTTTTTAATTAGACGTAACTGAATTTTTCCAAATAAATAAAAATGAATTTGCTTAGTAAACTTTTTCTAAATAAATTAATCTCCCTGGTGAACACTGAACACAATAGTAGTTTTTATACACTTCTGGCATGAAGAATATCAACTAATAAAACAAGAATATGTTGAAAACAGCAGGAGGGAAGTTGACTGGTCCCAGGGCGACCAAGCCACTACTCCAGCAGTACCTCTTCCCAGCTACAACACACCCAAACAGGTTACCTGCACCGGCTAAGCTAATCTAACTCTTATTACAACAACTAATGGAAAACAGAATGGCTTAGTTCCTCTTGCAGGTGACAGAGGTTAAGTGTTGAGCGGGGAGGATACGAAGGTTAATGTTAGAATAGAGACTTTTAATGATAAAGTTGCATCTTACAGGCATATGCTGTATTGACAACCCAGATAATGAAGAGAGAGAAAACTACGTGTGGAGAGCACCTGTGTTGAGACTGGAGCCCCGGGGACGTAGAAAGTGAGGAAAACTTTGTAGTCTGCTACCTACTAAAGACAATACGTTTCTAAATATTCTGATCCGATATTACATGGTTACATGAAAATACTGAACACTTTGACATCTAAATCGCACATTTAACAAGTGTACAGTGAGTTCACGCATATTATTGATAACTTAGTATAAAGGGCCTAAGATATTTTAAATACTATCCCTAGCTGTACATAAATTGCCAACAGTTTTCAAAATTGAATTTTAATGTTTTACAAAATCGATAAGTACATAGGAAATGTTTCGAAACACTTGTGTATATTGAGGCAACCAGTGGCTCCATCTATGAAACACAATACTGTAATAATAATACTAGTAGTAGTACAATAGTAGTAATCATTCCCTCAGCCTTGATCAATTTATTGGAGACGGTGCAAGACGTGAAGTAGGATTTTGAGGAAGTCAGTCCCTCACCCAAGAGAGGTGAGAGGTGTTCAATCCAATAGTCTTGGTGAATCGGATTCATCAATCAAATTCATCGTTCCAGTTGGACTTAACGCCACCCAATACCATTTCCCAACTTCCAAGGATCTATGATACCCATGTTACCACTTCCAGTGATCTATATAATTCCTCTTACCACTTCTAGGGTTCTATAATACTGCTCTCACTATTAGGGTTCTATAATACTTCTAGGCTGAGGGGACTGATAACCTCAAACTATTATTTCAGGTTTTCCACCGCCTCCACCATTATTCACTGTATTGAACATATAAAGCCACTAGTTGGCGAAACGTCTCCACAATAAAAATACGTAACCTGCAAGTTATCTATAGTCGCTTCCGGGGTTATCACCCCCGCGGCCCGGTCGCAGACCAGGTCTCCGGGTTGCTGGCATAATCGACCACTGTCGGTGCCTGCCACCCGCAGACCTACATATGAATGAAACACAGCCCGAACGATCAGAAATTAACTTGAGGAAATTTTTCAGTTCCCTCTTAAAGACAGCTAGGTATAAGTTGGTAATGCCCCTTATGTATACCTGGAGAGGGTTCCGGGGGTCAACGCCCCCGCGGCCCGGTCTGTGACCAGGCCTCAAATGGGGGTAGAATGTTCACAAGTCGTGGTCTTCACACTTTTTGAGTTGTCTCAGTGTTGCACGTGTCTAATTCATACAGAAATCATTTTTAAGAAAGATATTCGTCAGTGTAATATATCCCCAATAAAAAAACAGGGGTATACCTTTGATATACCTTTGAAGAATTTCGAGAGTATCTACTCTCTGAGCCCGGCCATGGGCCAGGCTCGTCTGGTGCTTGCCTGGTCAACCAGGCTGTTGCTGCTGGAGGCCCGCTGCCCCACATATCCATCACAGCCTGGTTGATCTGGCACCTGGTGAAGATATTTGTCCAGTTTCCTCTTGAAGGCTTCTACACTGGTTCCAGCCGTGTTTCGGATATCTTCTGGTAAGATGTTGAATAGTCTGGGACCCCGGATGTATAAGTACAGTAAGAGATAACACAATAAGAGGTTCAAGACGATTTTTTTAACAGCCTTCCAATAGACCTCTGGGTATCGAAGGAACTTAATAAGTAGTTCCCCAAGTCAGTTCCTTATCAGCCAGGCTGTGGTGCATATGTTGGACTTGGTGCACCTAGCATCAAGAGCTAGCATCATCCACCAGGAGTCCTGGTCTTGGGCCGGGTCGCGGGAATGTTGACCCTGGCAACACTGTCCAGGTAAACTCCAGGATTAAGTTGGTGCAGATGGTTCCTCCTCACGTGTAACTAAGACGCTTGTGAAACACCGCATTTTATTAGGTGAGGTACGAGAGAAAGACGACACAGGTAGGCTTGTGGAGGGAGGATGAACATATTGACCAGTGAGGTTAGGTTAAATGGAGGTGTGGTGATGGGGTAGAGTATAGGATTTGTGGTAATGGGGTAGGTCTGGGGTGAGTACGGTAATGGGGTGGGTCTGGGGTGTGTGGTGATGGGGTGGGGCTAGGATCTAGATGTGGTGAACCTTAGGGTGTGGGTGATGGGTGAGTTAGAGTGTAGGTGATGGGTGGAGTACAGGGTGTGGTGAACTTACAAGAGTGAGAAACTACAGTGTAACTACTATAAGAACCAACTGGACATATATGGGAGGAAGTGTATAATAAGACCCAGTGAAAAGTATGGGAGCCATTGCCTGGAGTTTACCTGGAGTCGCTTCCAGAGATCACCGCCCCCGTGGCCCGGTCCCAGACCAGACCAGACCTGGTTGCTGGTTTGATCGATCAAGCTGTTAGTGCCCGCCTCCCACAGTCTTTACGTATGTACCAACCCGGTTGATCAGAAACTGTTTTGAGGAATCTGTCGATTTCCCTCTTGAAGACAGCTAAGCGTCTGATGGTGTTCTCCCTTATACCTGAAGTATACCTGGAGAGAGTTCCAGGGGTCAACGCCCCTGCGGCCCGGTCTGTGACCGGGAGGGTGTTGTTGAGTCGTACTCCCTTTGCACCTATTGAGTTTTTTTCACTGTACTCATCGCTAACCTTTCATGCACTAGGGTATCTTGAACCTCCTGTCAAGCCTCTTTCTTGTTTTCATAAGCAGGAATTTCGGTGTGCAGGTTTGGGACCAGTCCCTCCACCATCTTCCAGATGTAGATTATGGTGTATCTTTCTCACCTACGTTCTAATGAGTATAGTTCTAGGGACTTGGTGTGCTCCCGGTAATTAAAGTGTTTGACAGTTTATATGAACTGTGAGGGTTCTCTGTCCATTATCCAGCTCAGCAATTTCGCCTGCCTTGAAAAAGGCCGTTAGCACACAACAATATTTTAAACCAGAGAGAACAAGTAATCTGAAGAGTATCATCAGTGGCTTGGCATCTCTGTTTTGAAGGTTCTAGTTATCCAATCTATCATATGTGTTGTGCTCCTTGAATAATTGTTCTGACATACTTCCCAGGTCTCTCATATCTGACTTACGTTCTACTGAATGGTGGACACTAAGAGGACACTGTCAACATGCGTGGCCCATGACTATTCATATGTTAAGATCATAAGAGAGGAACACTGCAGCAAGCCTACTGGCTCCTGCTAGGCCGGTCTAACTCACCCACTCATCTACCTGCACAATCAATTTTTAATTAAGGCTACACAAAATTCTCGCTTCAACGCTACTTGTAAGCTTGTGCTTCAACACTACTTGTAAGCTTGTGCTTCAACGCTACTTGTAAGCTTGTGCTTCAACACTACTTGTAAGCTTGTGCTTCAACGCTACTTGTAAGCTTGTGCTTCAACGCTACTTGTAAGCTTGCTTCAACGCTACTTGTAGCTTGTGCTTCAACACTACTTGTAAGCTTGTGCTTCAACTTGAGCTGCTTCAACGCTTGTAAGCTTGTGCTTCAACGCTACTTGTAAGCTTGTGCTTCAACGCTACTTGTAAGCTTGTGCTTCAACGCTACTTGTAAGCTTGTGCTTCAACACTACTTGTAAGCTTGTGCTTCAACACTACTTGTAAGCTTGTGCTTCAACGCTACTTGTAAGCTTGTGCTTCAACGCTACTTGTAAGCTTGTGTTCACTATTCCTCAACACTACTTGTAAGCTTGGCTTCACCACATCCAACACTACTTGTAAGCTTGGCTCACACTACGTGCATGCTTCAACACTACTTGTAAGCTTGTGCTTCACCTCACATCTCAACACTACTTGTAAGCTTGTAGCTTCAACGCTACTTGTAAGCTTGTGCTCAACACTACTTGTAAGCTTGGTCACCATTCAACACTACTTGTAAGCTTGTCTTCAACGCTACTTGTAAGCTTGGCTTCTACTTGTGCTCCAACTACTTTAAGCTTGGTTCAACACTACTTGTAAGCTTGGTTACACTCTCATCCTCAACACTACTTGTAAGCTTGTGCTCAACACTACTTGTAAGCTTGGTCACCTCATCCTCAACACTACTTGTAGCTTGGGTCACCATACGCCAACACTACTTGTAAGCTTGGTCACCCATCCCCAACACTACTTGTAAGCTTGGGTCACCCATCCCCAACACTACTTGTAAGCTTGGGTCACCCATCCCCCAACACTACTTGTAAGCTTGGGTCACCCATCCCCAACACTACTTGTAAGCTTGGGTCACCCATCCCCCAACACTACTTGTAAGCTTGGGTCACCCATCCCCCAACACTACTTGTAGCTTGGGTCACCCATCCCCAACCTACTTGTAAGCTTGGGTCACCCATCCCCCAACACTACTTGTAAGCTTGGGTCACCCATCCCCCAACGCTACTTGTAAGCTTGGGTCACCCATCCCCAACACTACTTGTAAGCTTGGGTCACCCATCCCCCAACGCTACTTGTAGCTTGGGTCACCCATCCCCAACACTACTTGTAGCTTGGTCACCCATCCCCAACCTACTTGTAGCTTGGGTCACCCATCCCCAACCTACTTGTAAGCTTGGGTCACCCACCCCAACTACTTGTAAGCTTGGGTCACCCATCCCCCAACACTACTTGTAAGCTTGGGTCACCCATCCCCCAACGCTACTTGTAAGCTTGGGTCACCCACCCCAACACTACTTGTAGCTTGGGTCACCCATCCCCAACCTACTTGTAAGCTTGGGTCACCCATCCCCCAACGCTACTTGTAAGCTTGGGTCACCCATCCCCCAACGCTACTTGTAAGCTTGGGTCACCCATCCCCAACACTACTTGTAAGCTTGGGTCACCCATCCCCAACACTACTTGTAAGCTTGGGTCACCCATCCCCAACACTACTTGTAAGCTTGGGTCACCCATCCCCAACAGCTACTTGTAGCTTGGGTCACCCACCCCCAACACTACTTGTAAGCTTGGGTCACCCATCCCCAACACTACTTGTAAGCTTGGGTCACCCATCCCCCAACACTACTTGTAAGCTTGGGTCACCCATCCCCCAACTTTGACAAACCTCTCTCTATATCCTTTCTAAAGCTAAACTTATCCAACTTGAATCAAAATATGTTACAAAAAACTATTTTAAATTAAAAAAAAAAATTGAAAAGTATATTTAGATCTATCAGAATAGGCACTTCTACTCTGAAGAAATATTTTACAAAAATGTTTTAATTTTAGTTATATAAAAGAAATATTCTGATCAATTCGAGTTTTCAAGAAGTATTAGGGTGTGGTGAGGATGTGATGGGATGATGCTAGGGTGTGTTGATGGGGTGAGGCTAGGGTGTGTTGATGGGGTGAGGCTAGGGTGTGTTGATGGGGTGAGGCTAGGGTGTGTTGATGGGGTGAGGCTAGGGTGTGTTGATGGGGTGAGGCTAGGTGTGTTGATGGGGTGATGCTAGGGTTGTTGATAGGGTGAGGCTAGGGTGTGTTGATAGGTGAGGCTAGGGTGTGTTGATGGGGTGAGGCTAGGGTGTGTTGATGGGGTGAGGCTAGGGTGTGTTGATGGGGTGATGCTAGGTGTGTTGATGGGGTGAGGCTAGGGTGTGTTGATGGGGTGAGGCTAGGGTGTGTTGATGGGGTGAGGCTAGGGTGTGTTGATGGGGTGAGGCTAGGGTGTGTTGATGGGGTGAGGCTAGGGTGTGTTGATGGGGTGATGCTAGGGTGTGTTGATAGGGTGAGGCTAGGGTGTGTTGATAGGGTGAGGCTAGGGTGTGTTGATGGGGTGAGGCTAGGGTGTGTTGATGGGGTGAGGCTAGGGTGTGTTGATGGGGTGATGCTAGGGTGTGTTGATGGGGTGAGGCTAGGGTGTGTTGATGGGGTGAGGCTAGGGTGTGTTGATGGGGTGAGGCTAGGGTGTGTTGATGGGGTGAGGCTAGGGTGTGTTGATGGGGTGAGGCTAGGGTGTGTTGATGGGGTGATGCTAGGGTGTGTTGATGGAGTGAGGCTAGGGTGTGTTGATGGGGTGATGCTAGGGTGTGTTGATGGGGCGAGGCTAGGGTGTGTTGATGGGGTGATGCTAGGGTGTGTTGATAGGGTGAGGCTAGGGTGTGTTGATGGGGTGAGGCTAGGGTGTGTTGATGGGATGATGCTAGGGTGTGTTGATGGAGTGAGGCTAGGGTGTGTTGATGGGGTGATGCTAGGGTGTGTTGATGGGGCGAGGCTAGGGTGTGTTGATGGGGTGATGCTAGGGTGTGTTGATGGGGTGATGCTAGGGTGTGTTGATGGGGTGATGCTAGGGTGTGTTGATGGGGTGATGCTAGGGTGTGTTATGGGATGATGCTAGGGTGTGTTATGGGATGATGCTAGGGTGTGTTGATAGGGTGATGCTAGGGTGTGTTGATGGGGTGATGCTAGGGTGTTTGATGGGGTGATGCTAGGGTGTGTTGATGGGTGAGGCTAGGGTGTGTTGATGGGGTGAGGCTAGGAGGTGTGTTGATGGGGTGAGGCTAGGGTGTGTTGATAGGGTGATGCTAGGGTGTGTTGATAGGGTGAGGCTAGGGTGTTGATGGGGTGAGGCTAGGGTGTGTTGATGGGGTGAGGCTAGGGGTGTTGATGGGGTGAGGCTAGGGTGTGTTGATGGGGTGAGGCTAGGGTGTGTTGATGGGGTGAGGCTAGGGGTGTTGGTGGGGTGAGTAGGGGTGGTGGTGGGGTGAGGCTAGGGTGTGTTGATGGGGTGAGGTTAGGGTGTGTTCATGGGGTGAGGCTAGGGTGTGTTGATGAGGTGAGGCTAGGATTATGCTAGGGTGTGTTGATACTGTGAGGCTAGGGTGTGTTGATGGGGTGAGGCTAGGGTGTGTTGATAGGGTGATGCTAGGGTGTGTTGATAGGGTGAGGCTAGGGTGTTGATGGGGTGAGGCTAGGGTGTGTTGATGGGGTGAGGCTAGGGGGTGTTGATGGGGTGAGGCTAGGGTGTGTTGATGGGGTGAGGCTAGGGTGTGTTGATGGGGTGAGGCTAGGGGGTGTTGGTGGGGTGAGTAGGGGTGGTGGTGGGGTGAGGCTAGGGTGTGTTGATGGGGTGAGGTTAGGGTGTGTTCATGGGGTGAGGCTAGGGTGTGTTGATGAGGTGAGGCTAGGGATTATGCTAGGGTGTGTTGATACTGTGAGGCTAGGGTGTGTTGATGGGGTAAGGCTAGGGTGTGTTGATGAGATGATGCTAGGGTGTGTTGATGGGATGATGCTAGGGTGTTTTGATGGGGTGAGGCTAGGGTGTGTTGATGAGGTGAGGCTAGGGTGTGTTGATGAGGTGAGGCTAGGGTGTGTTGATGAGGTGAGGCTAGGGTGTGTTGATGGGGTGAGGCTAGGGTGTGTTGATGGAGTGAGATTAGGGTGTGTTGATGGGGTGTGATTGGGTGTGACTAGGGTGTGTGATGGGGTGTGACTAGGGCGTGCAAAGAAAAGGTTGAAGGGGTATTTATAGGTAGCAGACAGGGGAGGGCACAAGAAAGGGTTGGAGTAATAGTGGAAGTAGTAGTGGTAGTGGAAGTAGTAGTGGTAGTGGAAGTAGTAGTGGTAGTGGAAGTAGTAGTGGTAGTGGAAGTAGTAGTGGAAGTAGTAGTGGTAGTGGAAGTAGTAGTGGTAGTGGAAGTAGTAGTGGTAGTGGAAGTAGTAGTGGAAGTAGTAGTGGTAGTGGAAGTAGTAGTGGAAGTAGTAGTGGTAGTGGAAGTAGTAGTGGAGTAAGAGTAGTGGTAGTGGAAGTAATAGTAGTGGTAGTGGAAGTAGTAGTGGTAGTGGAAGTAGTAGTGGAAGTAGTAGTGGTAGTGGAAGTAGTAGTGGAGTAGTAGTGTGAAGTAGTAGTAGTAGTGGAAGTAGTAGTGGTAGTGGAAGTAGTAGTGAAGTAAGTGAATATAGTGGAATAGTAGTAGTAGTGAAGTAGTAGTTAGTGAAGTAGTAGTGAAGTAGTAGTGGAGTGAAGTAGTAGGAATAGTATGGAAGTAGTAGTGGTAGTGAAGTAGTAGTGGAAGTAGTAGTGTAGTGGAAGTAGTAGTGGAAGTAGTAGTGGTAGTGGAAGTAGTAGTGGAAGTAGTAGTGGATGGAAGTAGTAGTGGAAGTAGTAGTGGTAGTGGAAGTAGTAGTGGAAGTAGTAGTGGTAGTGGAAGTAGTAGTGGAAGTAGTAGTGGAAGTAGTAGTGGTAGTGGAAGTAGTAGTGGAAGTAGTATGGTAGTGGATAGTAGTGGAAGTAGTGGAAGTAGTAGTGGTAGAAGTAGTAGTGGTAGTGGAAGTAGTAGTAGGAAGTATAGTGGTAAGTGGAAGTAGTAGTGAAGTAGTAGTGGAAGTAGTAGGGTAGTGGAAGTAGTAGTGGAAGTAGTAGTGGTAGTGGAAGTAGTAGTGGAAGTAGTAGTGGTAGTGGAAGTAGTAGTGGAAGTAGTAGTGGTAGTGGAAGTAGTAGTGGAAGTAGTAGTGGAAGTAGTAGTGGTAGTGGAAGTAGTAGTGGTAGTGGTAGTAGTGGTAGTGGAAGTAGTAGTGGAAGTAGTAGTGGAAGTAGTAGTGGTAGTGGAAGTAGTAGTGGTAGTGGAAGTAGTAGTGGTAGTGGAAGTAGTAGTGGTAGTGGTAGTAGTGGTAGTGGAAGTAGTAGTGGAAGTAGTAGTGGAAGTAGTAGTGTAGTGGAAGTAGTAGTGGTAGTGGAAGTAGTAGTGGTAGTGGAAGTAGTAGTGGAGTAAGTAGTAGTGGAGTGAGTGGAAGTAGTAGTGGTAGTGGAAGTAGTAGTGGAAGTAGTAGTGGTAGTGGAAGTAGTAGTGGAAGTGGTAGTGGAAGTAGTAGTGGAAGTAGTAGTAGTAGTGGAAGTAGTAGTGGAAGTAGTAGTAGTGGAGTCAGTCAATTCTAGGAAAGAGGAGCACTGCAATAAAGCTGGGAAAGTCGAACGTAAACGTGGTGGTGAGGTCCTCACTTGTATGTGCGGGTTGTGTGTGTTCCAGTTACGGTATTGTGCCTTTTTTTGTTATTGAAGTGATACATGCGAAAGGGTCCTTCAGTGCAAGATGTGGCGGAGGGAAGTTGGGGGACGTGTAGACTGTAGAAAGCGAGAAATGGATGATTGGGTGGGACCAGTGGAAGTTTGAACGAGTGGGTGGAGCCCGTGGGAGTTTGGACGAGTGGGTGGAGCCCGTGGGAGTTTGGACGAGTGGGTGGAGCCCGTGGGAGTTTGGACGAGTGGGTGGAGCCCGTGTGAGCCTGAAAGAATGGGTGGAGCCAGTGTGAGCCTGGAAGAATGGGTGGAGCCAGTGTGAGCCTGGAAGAATGGGTGGAGCCAGTGTGAGCTTGACTATTGGATGGGTCCAGTGGGGCTTGGACGAATGGATCTTAGAATTCTGTTTTTTTTTCTTGGACGGGACTAATGTATGAGAGGACTGGGAAGATTTGCTAAGTGCTGGATAGTGGGGTGAAGATATTTCGAAAAGTTGGGCGACGCTATCTTGTAAAAACTCTCCATAATGGCAGCCGAAAAGATATTTCTGCCTGATTAGTATAAGACTGGATGATTTAAATGGGGGATGAGTTGCCTGACGAAGTATTATGTGGCTGTGGTGGAGGTGGGTGGGCGACGCTAGGCTGCCTCTGCAATGCACCATCACAGCACCTGACCTGACTCGGTGGTGGCTTAACAATGGTTATGTCCGGGTTTTCACCTCTTCCAATCTTGATAAATGTCTTGTCTACTGAAGTATCTTAAGAAATTAAGGTTAGATAGACAGAGGAAATCGGTTCTGTTTTCTGGCTGTACGTCCCATTAAACACCGGCAAAACCCATCACCTGCGGCATTTTCCTGGTTGAGAAAGTGGAAGCAGTCGGCAACTAGGTGCAATCAATAGGAGTGCGGCTGCGTACATGTCAGTAGCACCTTCCATGTTAATTCTTTCACCTTTCACTGCATTTGGCGAGAACTGAAATTTAGAAGGTAAGGCAGTTGTAGTGTCTAGCGCAACTGAACAGTCTGACATCTTAAATGTCCTTTGCTTCGACCCTACTGCCAGAGCATCCCATGACGACGCCATCTTAGATGTCTGCTGGTTCATGGATATTTAACTACGACGGCCCTTCAAGGGAGGTGCCCGGGTGCTTCATTACATTAAAGATGTATCATACCCACATGTTGATCAATAAGACAACCGGAGACGGGGGAAGAGGTGCCCTGGTGCCAGTGAAGGGCTCATGATTCAAGGATTAATCCTGATTCCTTTCCCATTCCCAAGACGCTGTAATGACCTCTGAAAGTTTAGCGCTTATCTGTGAATTTAATAATAAAGTGAGACGCCATTCTTTTTCAAAGGAACCTACGAGAGAGAGAGAGAGAGAGAGAGAGAGAAGAGAGAAGAGAGAAGAGAGACAGAGAGCAGAGAGACAGAGAGACAGAGAGACAGAAGACGAAGAGACAGAGAGACAGAAGAGCAGAGAGACAAGAGAGAGACAGAGAGAGAGAAGAGAGAAGAGAGAGAGAGGAGACAGAGAAAGAGAGAGACAGAGAAGAGAAGAGAAGAAGAGAGAAGAGAGAGAAGACAGAGAGAGAGAGAGAGAGAGACAGACAGAGAGAGAGAGAGAGAGAGACAGACAGAGAGAGAGAGAGAGGACAGACAGAAGAAGAGAGAGAGAGACAGACAGACAGACAGAGAGAGAGAGAGAGAGAGACAGACAGACAGACAGAAGAGAGAGAAGACAGACAGACAGAGAGAGAGAGAGAACAGACAGACAGACAGAGAGAGAGACAGACAGACAGAGAGAGAAGACAGACAGACAGAAGAGAGAGACAGACAGACAGACAGACAGAAGAAGAGAAGACAGACAGAGAGAGAGACAGAGAGGGGGGGGGAAGGTTTTTAAAGGTATTTCTACCCTAACATTGTGGGTTCTACAAGAGTATTAAACTCAAGTTCACTCCACAACCAATCCACCCTGCATATAAATGACATACTAATACTCTGTGTTAATATTATTTTTCTCATTAATTAACATACATGGGTAACCAATTTCTGGTAACCTCTTCAGCCAGTATACTGTTACTATCAACACGCGGTCTCTACACAAATACAACTGACATTAATGGGCCAAGTCGGGCCGAAACGTCGTCACAACTTTCACTCACCTATGTGCGGGTTATTTTTGTACGCAACTGTTGTTTTATATCCTAAATTCATATTGTTCTGGTTATTCTGGCGTACACTACTGTATCTAGTGCATAAGCTTTAATGGATAATCCTGTACAAATCTTCATAACTCAACGGAAAACCCTATATTAACAATTTCATAATGAACAGAGTATTATTACTAGCAATTTCATCAAATATCAGTTAAATGAAAAATCGCTTCCAAATTATTTTTTTACAGATTCCATTGTGTACAAGTCAATGCCCAAGAGTTCTTCACACGTCTATAATTCGTGAAACCTTTAGGTTCACTGCAGAAGATCCGAACTTTCTGCCAATAGAAAAATTGTTGGCCCTTTAGGACTTGGGGGCCTGCAAGCAATTCCAGCTGGAAGTACCAACCCTACAATAATAGTGGAACTGTGCAGTAGGCCTACTGGCCCTTTCTAGGCAGCAGGTCCAACTCATACCTAACCATACCCACTCATGAACCCTGTCCAACTACCCAAGTAATTGCTTTTATCACCTTTTACTCGTGTGCAAGTTGATTGTTCTACCTTATTGTATTACTACTACTACAACTTATATCACTACTACTTCTACCACCACTAATATTACACTTCACTCTGAGCCTATATATACCCTGTGTGTCCATGTATTGTTTGTAACGGCTTGACAAAGCTCCTGGAGAGCGAAACGTTGCCACAATAAAATGTCACATTAGTTGCATTTGTGTCCTTTTACTTAACATATTGTGGTAATTCTACCAATATTAATACAACTTATTTTTAAAGGCACCCAACTTTCTTTAAACTGCTACTATAGTATGTTTGGTAAACCACGTTTCCGGTGTTGACACAATCACCTAACTGAACAGTATTATCCCAACTTCATTGTCTTTGCTGTCTATAATGATATTTTATGGGCAAGCCTTGCATAAATATTCATTTGTCAGCTTTGTATACTAATAATGCACAAGAACACAGGTGTTCTGCATGCTACTGATCAAAGTACATCTTTAATCAGGGACGACACAAACACCTTCTAAGAAACAAGTGTGGTCAATAATTTTATCTAACCTTTTAAGAATATATTAAATCCAATAACGCTGTAGAATTTTTTAGTGAAGTTTCAACATTGGCTGAAAAGTTAAACTTACGGAAACGTTTTGGAAACTCCAACCAAGATAAGGCGCAATGGCAGAATAAACCCTTATTGAAATAACGTTTCGCTTGATCAGCGAAATTTTCTCAAAAGATTCCATTCTGGTATAATTCCTTTTTATCATAACCATAGGTAAATTAGTGTATTTAACACGTAAAACGAAGAAGTAATGCGAGAATTAACGCAAACATTTTTTTATTATGATTTAAATGCTACCAACAGCCCCATGAAGTGTTAAAACCACTTTCCTTATCAGCTGGGGCTTTCCACAAACCTACCAAATATTCATGTTTTAATTATAAACCTTAGTTGCAAAACTGTTAGTGAGGATGCAGTCATGATCTTGTCTCCGCATTACTGCTGGGGGGTTTCTCGTTAGATGGAAGGTCACGAGAGCAAGTAATGAGACATTTATTACAGCTACGTTTCGCTCTCAAAGAACTTTATCAATACAAACATTACAAGAGCACGGTTTATATAAATGGAACATGGTGAGGTGCAAGAAGAATAAAAGCAATGCAGTAGGCCTACTGGCCCACGCAAGTAGTGGTGATAGTTGAAGCGACGTCACGTCATTTTACACAAATAACCTCAATATACGAGACAAATTCATGACGACGTTTCAGTCCGACTTGGACCGAAATGTCGTCATAAGTGTGTGTTATGTGCGGTTATTTGTGTATTGTTCCAGTCACGGTACTGTGCCCTTTTATTCTGCATCGCTTTAATTAAGAATTTGTGTCAATACTTCGGAGATCCTATGAACACGACGAGCCTGGCCCATGGCCGGGCTTCGGGAGTAGAAAGACTCTAGGAACTCATCAAAGGCATGATGAAGCTGCCTTCATCGTGTAATTGTGTCTGAAACTGAGATTAATGAAGCCTCGAAGTACGTTCGTCTATGAATGTGTGGTTTCTTAATCACTATGTGGGTGTGGTTACATTTCATCAATTGGCTGGTGGTGGTCCGGTGTTGTACACATGTTCAAGCTGTTGCAATTGCACTCGTAGGTTTTACCTGTTTTCTCGAAGAATACTTTATCACAGCCTCCATAATGTATTATGTAAACGCATGCATTAACTGGTTCTGGTGAAATCGAAATTTCATGGATGTGCTGGTTGTTTCTTGTGGTTTCTGATTATGGAAGGACCGTGTAGTTTGGTAAAGGTTTGGTGTGTACAGGAGCATTCACAAGAATATCCCATATACTATTACAACAATCCATCAAGAAATCGGGGCTGCAGATGCGGTATGCTCAGAAAAAAAAAGATGTAGTTCATACCTTACCTTTACCTTTGATGAGTTCCAAGAGTGTTTCTACTCCCGAAGCCCGGCCATGGGCCAGGCTCGTCTGGTACTTGCCTGGCCAACCAAGCTGTTGCTGTTGGTCATCTTCTACTAGTGAACTGCATCTCACCTTCCGACAGTATACAAGTCTCCATATTGCTGCTTAAACTTCACACTGTTCCAGAGTATGGAGCAAAACATTCTCCAGGCTAAGGGACTGACCACCTCAAAACTACGTCTTCAAGGGTGATGGACTGATTACATCGTCTTCACATCTCTACTGCTTCTGTGAAACTTCTGTATTCGACTGAAGAAGCCTACCGTGTAGGCAAAACGTTTCGGAATATAGATACCTAACTGTTGCATGTGTGTCTTAGTTATCAACTTGTCAGTATTATATGTCATTTTGAAATTAACTGATGTACTTGTCTAACCTATTTTTAAAGCTACCCAATATTCTCCCTTCAATGAAGCTACTCCAAGTTTGTTCAATTTATCCTCAACTCTATTACAAAATCAGTGTTTTCCCATATTTATAAATCTGAATTTTCCAATTTAAACCCATTATTGCTAGTCCAGTCTTGATAAGATATTTGCAGCACCAATGCAATAATTTTATATCCCTCTTATTTATTCGTCTTCCATTTATACACTTCAAGTCATATCCACCAAATTGTACACCCTTCCAGAGAGTACAGATTCAGTGCCCTCAGTCTGTCCTCGGAGGCAAGATTTTTGATGTAGATGAATGGTTCAGAGAACCGACGAGTTGGTAAATTAGACACATATGCAACACTTGGGTATCTTTATTGAGGAAACGTTTCGCCACACAGTGGCTTCATCAGTCCATACAAAGGAGAATCGTGAAGAACAGGAGGAGTTGGGTCGATGTTATTCAAGATTGATGGACTGACAACATCGACCCAACTCCTCCTGTTCTTCACGATTCTCCTTTGTATGGACTGATGAAGCCACTGTGTGGCGAAACGTTTCCTCAATAAAGATACCCAAGTGTTGCATATGTGTCTAATTTACCAAGATTTCTGATGCATGGAATCAACTTCGTCATATTTCTGTCTCCAGCACATTTATGTTTGTGATTCTTTACATATTGATTTTTTTATATACAGTGGAACTTCGTTTCGATATTTTCATTCCAGAATCTGTTCAATCCATTACGCAAACGAATTTAACTCCTTAAGAAATGTTGTAAAAACTTAGTCCTCCAGACCCAAAGTTACACTTACAAAGCATTTCAAAATTAAACTACATAAGGCTAGTTTGACCATTAACGACACTGAAAAGTTGGTACCCCTTTTGATATTTTCATTCAGAATGCTGTTCAAGTGCAATTACCAAACGAATTTATCCCTTAAAAATGTTTCCAAAATAGACTAGTCTTTAGACCTCAAAATTACATTACGCATTTAAAATAAACTTACATAAAGGGTGAGTTTGGGGACATCGTAAACCGGTACACGATATATAATGGAACTATCGTCTTATCATACTTTTCAAATTTAGTAAAAAACAACGCAACACTTAAGACTTTTTATTAGAAAAGTTGTCCAAACATCAGTGCTCACTGGACAGTGACCAAGGTCCCAGGACACGTTTCAATTGAAACTAGTTGAAAATTAATAAATGGGTATTTTATTATGAATTCACATCAAACAAGCTGACCACTCAAATACTTCTCAACTGATGGACGTTACATCATCTTTATTTATTTACTGCCCTTTATTTGACTGATGAAACCATGTAGAAACTTTCTCAATAGATACCAGTGTTAGCATCTTCAACTTGTCGTATTAACTATTTAAGAGAATATCAAGTGTTTGCAGTTTGGTGTTCTTCAACTCTTCGATACCATACATTTCTCATGCTTTCCAGATGATCGAAATTAACTGTTATAATACTTAAGCAAAGCTAATAAGCTCTTCAAGACATGAGAACGTCCTGGCAACTTTGCTACCAATGATAAACTAAATAAAGCTTAAGGCAGATATAGGCAAAGTAATTTAGCAAACATACTTATCTTTCCGTGATGTGACAGTGTTGGGCTAACTACCAATGTCAGGCTAAACTCAATGGAAATAAGTCACTTATAGGTTCTCTACACATATGTTGCTATGTATGACAATCTATGTAACTGTATTTGTGTATACCTGAATAAACTTACTTAAGATTCAAGTTTGACACAAGAAAGATTGCTGTTTGGCAGTGCTGCTACAGCCTTCGTTCAGCTGAGCTGTCACTGCTCTGGTGAATAACAAGTGTGCAACACTTGAGTATCTTTATAAATAACACAAGAATATAAGAACATCTGAGGCTCTATCACTTTAATTACATTAAAGATGACTAATATTGCACATGTGCCTTACTCAAATTGTCGGTATTGTATACCATTTATATGATGATAATTACATTAAGTTACTGGTGAGTGAAACGTCTCGTAAAGATACTTAGGTGCTAGACATGTTTTATTTAGCATCTTGCCGGTATATAACTTGGGCAAAGTTTACATGATTACTCTACCTGAAACAAAGAGGCAGGGCAAAAATAATCTACTAAAGCACCATAGAGGCCTCTGTCTCCCTCACATCATATCGCCAGACATTGAGCCATTCACTAAACACTAACTTGACTAGTCCATTAACTTAAGTATAGGGAATCAGAGCCGGGAGGCACGGCACCAGAGAGAGCCAGAGCCGGGAGGCACGGCACCAGAGAGAGCGAGAGCCGGGAGGCACGGCACCAGAGAGAGCCAGAGCCGGAGTCACGGCACCAGAGAGCCAGAGCCGGGAGGCACGGCACCAGAGAGAGCCAGAGCCGGGAGGCACGGCACCAGAGAGCCAGAGCCGGGAGGCACGCATCCAGAGAAGCCAGGAGCCAGTGGAGCACGGCACCACAGAGAGCCAGACCGGGAGGGCCAGGCCCCAAAGAGAGCCAGAACTCGAGGAGAGCACGGCACCAAGAAGCCAGAGCCGAGGACAGGCACAGAGACCAGCCGGGAGAACGCAAAGAGCCAGAGCCGGAGCAGGCACCAGAGAGAGCCAGAGCCGGGAGGCACGGCACCAGAGAGAGCCAGAGCCGGGAGGCACGGCACCAGAGAGCCAGAGCCGGGAGGCACGACATCGCAGGAGCTAGAGCCGGGAGGCACGGCACCAGAGAGAGCCAGAGCCGGGAGGCACGGGAACCGGGAGCACGGCACCACAGAGAGCCAGAGCCGGAACACGGCACCAGAGAGCCAGAGCCGGGAACAGGCACCAGAGAGCCAGAGCCGGGAGGCACGCACAAGGAGCAGAGCCGGAGGCACGGCACCAGAGAGAGCCAGAGCCGGAGGCACGGCACCAGGGAGCCAGAGCCGGGAAGGCACCAGAGACCAGAGCCGGGAGAACGGCACCAGAGCCAGGCCGACGGACAACGAGCACCAAGCAAGAGCCAGAGCCGGGAGGCACGGCATCCAGGAGCCAGAGCCGGGAGGCACGGCACCAGGAGCCAGAGCCGGAGCACGGCACCAGGAAGAGCCAAGACGGACGAAGCAAAGGCACCAGAAGAGCCGAGCCGGGAACACGGCATCCAGGAGCCAGAGCCAGGGACTCTGGCATCCAGGAGCCAGAGCCAGGGAACTGACATCCAGGAGCCAGAGCCGGGACCGGCACTCAGGGACCAGGCCGGAGACGCCCCAGAGAGCCAGAGCCGGGACACTGGCATCCAGGAGCCAGGCCGGGAGGACTGGCACCAAGAGCCAGGCCGGGACCTGGCACCAGAGAGCCAGGGCCGGGAGGCACTGGCATCCAGAGAGCCAGAGCCGGGACACGGCACCCAGAGCCAGACCATCGGACCTGGCCAGGGAACGGCATCAGGAGCCAGGCCAGGGACTCGGCATCTCAGGAGCCAGAGCCAGGGACTGGCACCAGGACCAGAGCCAGGGACCGGCACCAGGAGCCAGAGCCGGGACCGGCACCAGGAGCCAGAGCCGGGAGCACGGCACCCAGAGGAGCCAGGAGCCAGGAGGACTCGGCATCCAGAGAGCCAGAGCCGGGAGGACTGGCATCCAGGAGCCAGAGCCAGGAGGACGGCACCAGGAGCCAGAGCCGGGAGGCACCAGGAGCCAGAGAGACCGCATCCAGGAGCCAGGCCGGGACTCTGGCACTCAGGAGCCAGGCCAGGGACTCTGGCATCTCAGGAGCCAGGCCAGGGACTCTGGCATCTCAGGAGCCAGGCAGGGACTCTGGCATCTCAGGAGCCAGGCCAGGGACTCTGGCATCTCAGGAGCCAGAGCCAGGGACTCTGGCATCTCAGGAGCCAGAGCCAGGGACTCTGGCATCTCAGGAGCAGGGACCGCACGAGCCAGGGCCAGGGACTCTGGCATCTCAGGGAGCCAGGGTAACTCGGCATCTCAGGGAGCCAGGAGCCAGGGACTCTGGCATCTCCAGGAGCCAGACCGGGACTCGGCATCTCAGGAGCCGGGAGGCCAGGGGACTCTGGCATCCAGGAGCCAGGCCAGGGACTCTGGCATCTCAGGGAGCCAGGCCAGGGACTCTGGCATCTCAGGGAGCCAGGCCAGGGACTCTGGCATCTCAGGGAGCCAGGCCAGGGACTCTGGCATCTCAGGAGCCAGGCCAGGGACTCTGGCATCTCAGGAGCCAGAGCCAGGGACTCTGGCATCTCAGGAGCCAGAGCCAGGGACTCTGGCATCTCAGGAGCCAGAGCCAGGGGACTCTGGCATCTCAGGGAGCCAGAGCCAGGGGACTCTGGCATCTCAGGGAGCCAGGCCAGGGGACTCTGGCATCTCAGGGAGCCAGGGCCAGGGGACTCTGGCATCTCAGGGAGCCAGGAGCCAGGGACTCTGGCATCTCAGGAGCCAGAGCCAGGGACTCGGCATCTCAGGAGCCAGAGCCAGGGACTCGGCATCTCAGGGAGCCAGGCCAGGGACTCGGCATCTCAGGAGCCAGAGCCAGGGACTCTGGCATCTCAGGGAGCCAGAGCCAGGGGACTCTGGCATCTCAGGGAGCCAGAGCCAGGGGACTCTGGCATCTCAGGGAGCCAGAGCCAGGGGACTCGGCATCTCAGGGAGCCAGAACCAGGGGACTCGGCATCTCAGGGAGCCAGAGCCAGGGGACTCGGCATCTCAGGGAGCCAGGACTAGGGGACTCGGCATCTCAGGGAGCCAGAGCTAGGGGACTCGGCATCTCAGGGAGCCAGAGCTAGGGGACTCGGCATCTCAGGGAGCCAGAGCTAGGGGACTCGGCATCTCAGGGAGCCAGAGCTAGGGGACTCGGCATCTCAGGGAGCCAGAGCTAGGGGACTCGGCATCTCAGGGAGCCGGAGCCAGAGCCAGGGACTCGGCATCTCAGGTAGCCAGAGCCAGGGGACTCGGCATCTCAGGGAGCCAGGACTAGGGGACTCGGCATCTCAGGGAGCCAGGACTAGGGGACTCGGCATCTCAGGGAGCCAGAGCCAGGGGACTCGGCATCTGAGCGAGCCAGGGCCAGGGGACTCGGCATCTGAGCGAGCCAGGGCCAGGGGACTCGGCATCTCAGGGAGCCAGAGCTAGGGGATTCGGCATCTCAGGGAGCCAGAGCCAGGGGATTCGGCATCTCAGGGAGCCAGAGCCAGGGGACTCGGCATCTCAGGGAGCCAGGGCCAGGGGACTCGGCATCTCAGGGAGCCAGAGCCAGGGGATTCGGCATCTCAGGGAGCCAGGGCCAGGGGACTCGGCATCTCAGGGAGCCAGAGAACTCGGCATCTCAGGGAGCCAGAGAACTCGGCATCTCAGGGAGCCAGAGAACTCGGCATCTCAGGGAGCCAGAGAACTCGGCATCTCTGGGAGGCAGAGAACTCGGCATCTCAGGAGCCAGAGAACTCGGCATCTCAGGAGCCAGAGCCAGGGGACTCAGCATCTCAGGGAGCCAGAGGACTCGGGGAAACCATTCATCTACATGCCAGTGAGCCAGAGGACTCGGCATGTCAAGGAGCCAGAGGACTCGGCATGTCAAGGAGCCAGAGGACTCGGCATGTCAAGGAGCCAGAGGACTCGGCATGTCAAGGAGCCAGAGGACTTGGCATGTCAAGGAGCCAGAGGACTCGGCATGTCAAGGAGCCAGAGGACTCGGCATGTCAAGGAGCCAGAGGACTCGGCATCTCAGGAAGCAGAGCCAGGGGACTTGGCATCTCAGGGAGCCAGAGCCAGGGAAACACTGCATCACAGAACAGCAGTTATTAAAATAATTGATAAAGAGCACGGCACCACAGAGCCAGAGCATAGCACGGCACTGTACTAGAGTACGGTGCCGTGTGGGCGTGCAGGTGGCAAGCAATGGTGGCTCTTGTGGTATTGATTGCAGGTTGTGGGGTGGCACCACCCAAATCAATGCCACCATACTTACTGCTTACTGATACCTATATTAAAGTTACCCTTAAGAGTACAGAACCTAGCAGACGTGCAGGGCGCGGGCGGTGGGCGGCCCGCCCGTGGCCTCCCCTGGAGGGGTGATGGTGGGTGGCTACTTACATCGGCCATGGCTGCTGGAGTGACGGGCGTGGGCGCTGCTGAGGACGGCAACAGAGGATACACAGTATCCACGTACAACGGTGTATGATGCGCTGGCTCACCACCAGCGCCAACAATCACTATGTACACTTATGTACAGGCCACTAGGCTACCTTCACTTTGTACACTCGTTCACTCGCTCTAGGGTGCCCTCTTGGACTTGTGACGGTTTTCGCTACAAGCACATTCTTCACAGTGTGTAAAGTGTTCGTTGGTCGACACTAAAGGGCACAGCGGCACGTCCGTTCTCGACGAAGCGCGCCTCACGACAACCTGAGCCGGCGAGAGTCGGCGCAGCGGCGGCCACCATCCTCCCTCACGTCACTAACACGTCACTTACCTACTTGCCCACCACACCCCCCTCCACCCGCTTATAACCGCTTTCTCTTCTCACACTATCCAATATTCAATCTCACATACAACGTCAGACTATCTAATGTACACTGTTACGTTAGAGGAATATGTTTTAATGGCGTCTTGCTATGCCGTCCACCCACAAATTTTACTCAAAATTTTCCCCACGAGGCAACTATGGCGAAACACCAACCTTTCCGAGCAAACCTTAGCCTGAGTATCGATCTTCAAGTGTAGCCGGGTAACGTTACTTTTCAACACTCATGCTGTTCAATACATCCTATTCTCTTCCACTCACTAAATACTGAACTCTAGTCCCATAGGTAATCCTCAAAAGATGACAAGTGTATCCCCTGAGTCAGTGGCTGGGGGTTGGTACTGGAACAGTACCAGGTAGCCACACTCACAGATTTTTCCTATATATTACCTAACAAATATTCAACCTTAATTCCTTCATTTATGAAGCTAGAATAAGGTACGTGGAGGCTTAGAATAATGGAGCGTTACCAGAGAATAACACCCTGTGCAAAACTGGAAGATAATCGTATGTTTGTGAAGGATAAAGCGAGAGAGCAGGTTGATGCCATGGTGGAGCCCGTTGCCGGGGTCACCTGAAATAGGTCAGGCTGGTGCGTACAACCCCTTCAATGGAGGTGCCTCCATGCTGCTACCTTCCTTAATTTTCTGTATTTAGGTATACATAATACATTAACTAGAATAACGGTTTGAGCCGAGATAAGGCTACTGTCCTAGAACAGTAATGTATGGGTAGGGTGGGCCAGTAGCCCTCCTGCAGTGCTCCTTGACCTGACAGTGGGTCAGGTAGGTGGTGATTGCCAATATGACGTTTTTCAGAGAATAGTTCTAGTTGCTCAGACAACTTATGTTCCTAATAGGGAAATCAGATCAAACAAAAATGATCCTAAGTGGATGAACAATAGATTAAAACATCTCATTGGTCAAAAGAGAGGCATATATAGGCGAATCAAAAGAGGAGAGGGGCAATTAAGTAATCAATATATTCAGTTAAAGAGAGAAATAAAAAAGGGAATAAGAAAAGCAAAAAGAGACTATGAGGTTAAAGTTGCAAGAGAATCGAAGACTAACCCAAAAGGATTTTTTCAGGTATACAGAAGTAAGATTAGGGACAAGATAGGCCCACTCAAAAGTTACTCAGGTCAGCTCACCGTCAGTGATAAGGAAATGTGTAGAATTTTTAACACTTACTTCCTCTCAGTTTTTACACAGGAAGATACCAGCGATATTCCAGAAATAATAAATTATGTGGAACAGGACGATAGTAAACTATACACGATCAGGGTCACAAGTGACATGGTCCTTAGACAAATAGATAAATTAAAACCTAACAAATCCCCAGGCCCTGATGAACTGTATGCAAGGGTTCTAAAGGAATGTAAAGAGGAGCTTAGCAAACCTATGGCTAATCTTTTCAACATATCACTGCAAACAGGCATGGTGCCAGATAAGTGGAAAATTGCAAATGTAATACCTATTTTCAAAGCAGGAGACAGGTCCTTAGCTTCGAACTATAGACCAATAAGCCTAACCTCCATAGTGGGAAAATTTATGGAATCAATAATAGCCGAGGCAATTCGTAGCCATCTTGAAAAGCATAAATTAATCAATGAATCTCAGCACGGTTTTACAAAAGGGCGTTCCTGCCTTACAAATTTAATAACTTTTTCACTAAGGTATTTGAGGAGGTAGATCATGGTAATGAATATGATGTTGTGTATATGGACTTCAGTAAGGCTTTTGATAGAGTCCCACATCAGAGACTATTGAGGAAAATTAAGGCACACGGAATAGGAGGAGAAATTTTTCCTGGATAGAGGCATGGTTGACAAATAGGCAGCAGAGAGTTTGCATAAATGGGGAGAAATCAGAGTGGGGAAGTGTCACAAGCGGTGTTCCACAGGGGTCAGTATTGGGCCCTTGTTGTTCACAATCTACATAAACGACATAGATGAGGGAATAAATAGCGACATAAGCAAGTTTGCCGATGACACCAAAATAGGCCGTCCAATTCATTCAAATGAGGACATTAGAGCACTCCAGGAAGATTTTAATAGACTGATGCAGTGGTCGGAGAAGTGGCAGATGCAGTTTAATATAGATAAATGCAAAGTTCTAAATATTGGACAGGACAATAACCATGCCACATATAAACTAAATAATGTAGATCTTAATACTACTGATTGCGAAAAGGATTTAGGAGTTCTGGTTAGTAGTAATCTAAAACCAAGACAGCAGTGCATAAGTGTTCGCAATAAAGCGAACAGAATCCTTGGCTTCATATCAAGAAGCATAAATAATAGGAGTCCTCAGGTTGTTCTTCAACTCTATATATCCTTGGTTAGGCCTCATCTAGATTATGCTGCACAGTTTTGGTCACCGTATTACAGAATGGATATAAATGCACTGGAAAACGTACAAAGGAGGATGACTAAGTTGATTCCATGTATCAGAAATCTTCCCTATGAAGATAGACTGAGGGCCTTGAATCTGCACTCTCTAGAAAGACGTAGAATTAGGGGGATATGATTGAGGTGTATAAATGGAAAACAGGAATAAATAAAGGTGATGTAAATAGCGTGCTAAAAATATCTAGTATTGACAGGACTCGCAGCAATGGCTTTAAGTTGGATAAATTCAGATTCAGGAAGGATATAGGAAAGCATTGGTTTGGTAATAGAGTTGTCGATGAGTGGAACAAACTCCCGAGTACAGTTATAGAGGCTAAAACGTTGTGTAGTTTTAAAAATAGGCTAGATAAATATATGAGTGGGTGCGGGTGGGTGTGAGTTGGACCTGACTAGTTTGTGCTACTAGGTCAGATGTCGTGCTCCTTCCTTAAGTGGATGTAACCTGACCTGGCTGGGTTGGGGCATTGGCTTAAGCCGGTGGGAGAATTGGACCTGCCTCGCATGGGCCAGTAGGCCTGCTGCAGTGTTCCTTCTTTCTTATGTTCTAACATTAAGAATGAGGAACACTGCAGCAGGCCTACTGGCCCATGCTAGGCAGGTCCTTTACAATCCATCCCACTACTCGGGAGTTTTTTCCACTTATCCACAACTGTATTACCTAACCAGTTGATAAATTAGACACACATGCAACACTTGGGTATCTTTATTAAGGAAACGTTTCGCCACACAGTGGCTTCATCAGTCCATACAAAGGAGAATCATGAAAAACAGGAGGAGTTTGAGGTGGTCAGTCCCTCAACCTTGACCACCTCAAACTCCTGTTCTTCACGATTCTCCTTGTATGGACTGATGAAGCCACTGTGTGGCGAAACGTTTCATCAATAAAGATACCCAAGTGTTGCATATGTGTCTAGTTTATCAACTTGTCGGTTCTCTGAACCATTCATCTACATACCTGTACCTTCCTGTATTGTTTCTAAATCTATTTTTTCCAACTTGAACTCATTACTTCATATTATTTATGTAATAATATTGGTAGAATTACCGACAATATGTTAAGTAAAGGACAAAATGCAACTAATGTGACATTTTATTGGAAACTTTGCTCTCAGGAGCTTTCTAAGCCGTAACGGCTTGAGAAAGCTCCTGGAGAGCGAAACGTTGCCACAATAAAATGTCACATTAGTTGCATTTGTGTCCTTTACTTAACATATTATTTATATCTTCTTTATTTATTCCAGAGTAGTAGTAGTAGTAGAGTAGAGTAGTAGTAGTAGTAGAGTAGAGGCGAGTAGAGTAAGTAGCAGAGTAGTAGTAGAGTAGTAGTAGAAGAGAGCAGAGAGAGAGAGTAGCAGTAGCAGAGCAGTAGAGCAGCAGCAGCAGCAGAGTCAGTCAGCTAGCAGCTAGTCAGCAGCTAGACAGCAGCAGCAGCAGTAGCAGACAGCAGCAGCAGTATAGAGAGCAGAGTCAGAGAGAGTAGAGCAGAGAGCAGATAGTAGCAGTAGAGTAGTAGAGTAGTAGATGAAGAGTAGTAGAGTAGAGAGTAGTAGTAGTAGTAGTAGTAGTAGTAGTAGTAGTAGTAGTAGTAGTAGTAGTAGTAAGTAGTAGTAGTAGAGAGGCTTGACAAAGCTCCTGGAGAGCGACACGTTGCCACAATATGTTATATTAGTTCATTTGTTGATAAATTACATGCAAGGAATTGCAAACGACATGAGTAAATTTGCTGATGATACAAAAATAGGCCGTATGATTCATTCTGAGGAGGATACCAGTGAACTCCAGGAGGATTTGGATAAATTAATGTCTTGGTCTGAAAAGTGGCAGATGAAGTTCAATGTGGAAAAGTGTAAGGTGCTTGTCGTTGGTAATGAAAATATCCCTCGAATTTATAAACTAGGTGAAGTTGAGCTTGATCATACAGAATGTGAAAAAGACTTAGGAGTCATGGTAAGCAGGAATCTAAAGCCAAGACAACAGTGCCTAAGTGTGCGCAATAAGGCTAACAGATTACTAGGATTTATTTCAAGAAGTATAAGCAACAGAAGTCCAAAAGTTATTTTACAGCTCTATACATCACTAGTGAGACCTCATTTGGATTATGCAGCTCAGTTTTGGTCTCCTTACTACAGGATGGATATAGATTCATTGGAGAACATACAAAGAAGAATGACTAAAATCATTTACAGTATAAGAAATCTCCCGTATGAAGATAGACTTAGAGCGTTGAATCTCCACTCTCTGGAGAGACGTAGAATGAGGGGAGATATCATCGAGGTGTACAAGTGGATGATGGGCATAAACAAAGGAGATATTAATAAAATACTGAGGATATCGAACCAAGTAAGAACCAGAAATAACGGATTTAAATTGGATAAATTTAGATTTAGAAAGGACATAGGCAAGTACTGGTTTTCGAACAGTTGTAGATGCGTGGAACAATCTTCCGAGTAGGGTGATAGAGGCTAGGACCTTGGGTGGCTTTAAAAAGAAATTGAACAAATATATGAGTGGGAGGGGCTGGGTTTGATTGGTGTCGTGAGTACGGGAGTAAATTCTTAGGTAGTGGTGGTTTTGATAAACACCTGCCTTGTATGGGCCAGTAGGCCTTCTGCAGTGTTCCTACATTCTTATGTTCTTATGCAACATCTGGGTATCTTTATTGAGGAAACGTTTCGCCACACAGTGGCTTCATCAGTCGGTTCTCTGAACCATTCATCTACATCCTGTCTGACACAGTAACATCTCGGTGTATAAATGTATAAATATTGTTTCGGTGTTGTACGCAGGCTTTGTTCAGGTTATCGTTCCTACATGCATTAATACAGGGAATTCTTCACTTGCCTAACCCTTGGGCACCACCTACTTCCACATTGGTCAAATGTGACACCACCTACGACTGCTGCACCTCTCCTGCCTACGGTATATAAGCTACTTCTTCGCACATATTCTGTATTCTTTTCAAGATTGATTCCAGACTGAGGGACTAATTACCTCAAACTCCTCCTGTTCTTCACGCTTCTCCTTCGTATGGACTGATGAAGCCACTGTGTGGCGAAACGTTTCCCCAATAAAGATACCCAAGTGTTGCATATGTGTCTAATTTATCAACTTGTTGGTTCTCTGAACCATTCATCTAGTTCATTTGTGTCCGTTTAAGAACATAACATGAGACAGGAGGAACGCTGCAAATGTTTCGCCACACAGTGGCTTCAGCAGTCCAATACAAAGCAGAGAGGGGTAAAGAGAGGAGTTTGAGGTAATCAGTCCCTCAGTCTGGAATCGATGTGTTCAGTCCATCACTCTTGTAGAAAGTACAGAATATGGTTGGAAAAATAAACACATAAGCGTATAATGTGATCTTGACTCGTTTGCCCACGCAGTGGCTTATCGAAGTCTGTGACAATAAAGTGGATCACATGTATACTGCCTTATGTGTTTATTTTCCATTGTGTCGGTATTTTATACCATTTATTTCCTCAGAATATGGTTAGGTAAGGTTCGTCAGGAAACAGGACAAGTGTTTCCTGACGCGGGTCTTAGTCAGATGATGACCCGCCGTTGGAGCTTTTGGTCATCTGACCAAGACCTTCCGCTGGCTTACCGGTCCACCTCTTTAAAAATTATGGTCATATTTATAACCATTTTTCTAACAGAATATGTTGTTGTTGTTGTAGGTTCGCCGGTACATCCGGCCCGGGTCTTCTCCAAATGGTGACCCGGCATTGGCCCCCTGGGTAGAGGGTGTCGGTCATCTTCTTTCTTCTGTCTTCTTTCTTGGGGGCCCCCGGGTGGGGGTTGACTTCTTCTTTTCTCTTGCTGTGGCTCCCCATGATGGGGAGTGTCTTCTGACGTCGCATCTTCATCAGCAGATCTTGGTACTTCAGACTCTTGTAGTCCCAGCAGACGTGTCTTGACATGGGTTGAAGCTAGGCATCAGGCTGTGGTTCTACCTACATAGGAAGAAGTAGGATGGGGGATAAGAAAGAAGGAAGTGAGAGAAAGAATAGCTGTACTTTCCTATATCCTTTCTAAATCTAAACTTATCTAATTTGAATCCATTATTGCGGGTTCTCTCTTGGAGAGATATTCTCAAGACCTTATTTATATCCCCTTTGTTAATACCCATTTTCCACTTGTATACCTTGATCATGTCTCCCCTCATTCTTCGTCTTACAAGTTAATGTAATTTTAGGGTCTTCAATCTTTCTTCATACGGAAGATTTCTAATGCTATGTATTAATTTAGTCGTTCTACGCTGAATGTTTTCTAACGAATTAATATCCATTCTGTAATATGGAGACCAGAACTGAGCTGCGTAATCTAGGTGAGGCCTTACTAATGATGTATAAAGCTGTAATATAACCTCTGAACTTCTGTTTCTTACACTTCTTGATATAAATCCCAGTAATCTGTTTGCCTTATTACGTACGCTTAGGCATTGCTGTCTTGGTTTAAGGTTGCTGCTTACCATAACCCCCAAGTCCTTTTCGCAATCTGTATGGCTAAGTTCTACGTTTTTTAACTTATAAGTGCTTGGGTTATGGACACTCCCGAGCTTCAGAACCTTGCATTTCTTTACATTGAACTGCATCTGCCACTTTTCTGACCAGGAATTGAGTCTGTCTAAATCCTCCTGAAGTTCCCTGACATCTACGTTAGAATCAATTATCCTACCTATCTTCGTGTCATCGGTGAATTTGCTCATATCACTAGTAATTCCCTCATCAAGGTCATTGATATATATTATAAACAACAACGGGCCTAAGACTGATCCATGTGGAACACCACTTGTTACAGATCCCCAGTCGGATTTAACCCCATTTATGCACACTCTCTGCTTCCTATTGGTGAGCCATGACTCGATCCATGACAGCCCTTTTCCCCCAGTCCCATGAGCTGCCACTTTCTTTAACAGTCTCTGGTGCTGTACTCTATCAAAAACCTTACTAAAATCTAAATAAACAATATCGAATTCTTTATCGTGATCAACAGCCTCAAAAGCTTTACTAAAGAAGGTTAATGAATTAGATAGGCAGGAACGGCCCCTCGTGAATCCATGCTGAGTATCATTAATCAAATTATGGTTATCTAGATGGCTTCTAATAATATCAGCTATAATTGACTCTAGTAATTTGCCTACATTAGAGCACTCCAGGAAGATTTGAATAGACTGATGCAGTGGTCGGAGAAGTGGCAGATGCAGTTTAATGTAGACAAATACAAAGTTCTAAATGTTGGGCAGGACAATAACCATGCCACATATAAACTGAATTATGTAGATCTTAATACTTGGGATTGCGAGAAGGATTTAGGAGTTCTGCTTAGCAGTAATCTGAAACCAAGACAACAGTGCATAAGTGTTCGCAATAAAGCTAACAGAATCCTTGGCTTCATATCAAGAAGTATAAATAATAGAAGTCCTCAGGTTGTTCTTCAACTCTATATATCTTTGGTTAGGCCTCATTTAGATAATGCTGCACAGTTCTGGTCACCGTAGTGTAGAATGGATATAAATGCTCTGGAAAACGTACAGAGGAGGATGACAAAGTTGATCCCATGTATCAGAAATCTTCCCTATGAGGATAGACTGAGGGCCCTGATTCTGCACTCTCTAGAAAGGCGTAGAATTAGGGGGAATATGATTGAGGTGTATAAATGGAAAACAGGAATAAATAAAGGGGATGTAAATAGCGTGCTGAAAATATCCAGCCAAGACAAGACTCGCAGCAATGGTTTTAAGTTGGAAAAATTCAGATTCAGGGAGGATATAGGAAAGCATTGGTTTGGTAATAGAGTTGTGGATGAGTGGAAGAAACTCCCGAGTACCGTCATAGAAGATAAAACGTTGTGTAGTTTTAAAAATAGGTTAGATAAATACATGAGTGGGTGTGGGTGGGTGTGAGTTGGACCTGACTAGCTTGTGCTACTAGGTCAGATGCTGTACTAATTCCTTAAGTGGAAATGACCCGACCACGTGGTCGGGTCTAAGCAGGGGAGTGATGGACCTGCCTTGCATGGGTCAGTAGGCCTGCTGCAGTGTTCCTTTTTTCTTATGTTCTTATGTATTGCATGTGTCTAATTTATCAATGTGTCTAATTTTCATCGACTGAAGAAGCCTACTGTGTAGGCCAAACGTTTCGGATTAAAGCTGCCTAACTGTTGTTTGTGTGTCTTACTTAGCAACCTGTCGGTATTATATGCCATTTTGATATTCAATTTCTTGAATTTCAGTAGTATCTTCCTGAGTAAAAACTGTGAAGAAATAAATGTTAAAGAGATCACACATTTATTTGTTACTAACAGTGAACCAACCTGAGCTGGTCTTCTTTCTTAATCTTACTTCTATGTATCTGAAGGAAACCTTTTTTAAAAAGGGTTGGACTTCGAATCTTTTACGACTCTAATTTCGTATTTTTTGGGGCTTTCTTTATCCTTCTTTTGATTGTTAGGTAAAAAGACACGTGTGCAATAAATGTGACATTTTTATTGTGGCAAAATTTCGCTCTCTTGGAGCTTTGACTTTTTTCCTTAATTGGTCCATTAAGCATCCTGGAGAGCGAAACGTTGCCACAATAAAATGTCACATTAGTTGCATTTGTGTCCTTTTACTTAACATCTCCAGAGTCGTATTCTTCAGGATAATCTCCAGTTAGAAGGGAAGGGATGTGGGAGGGATACAAGGAAGGTGGGAGGGAGACAAGGAAGGTGGGAGGGAGACAAGGAAGGTGGGAGGGAGGCAATGAAGGTGGGAGGGAGACAAGGAAGGTGGGAGGGAGACAAGGAAGGTGGGAGGGAGACAAGGAAGGTGGGAGGGAGGCAATGAAGGTGGGAGGGAGACAAGGAAGGTGGGAGGGAGGCAATGAAGGTGGGAGGGAGACAAGGAAGGTGGGAGGGAAGACCAGGCTAAGGGTCCTGGATGTCCAAGGCAATTAGTACAAATTGCTGTCTGCAACAAAAATTAATTATACCCAGTGAAAGCTGGAACAATGTTTGTGACAGACACGACGTGTGTTAGAGATGGTGGTACCAGGGATGGTGGTACCAGGGATGGTGGTACCAGGGATGGTGGTACCAGGGATGGTGGTACCAGGGATGGTGGTACCAGGGATGGTGGTACCAGGGATGGTGGTACCAGGGGTGGTGGTACCAGGGATGGTGGTACCAGGGGTGGTGGTACCAGGGGTGGTGGTACCAGGGATGGTGGTACCAGGGGTGGTGGTACCAGGGATGGTGGTACCAGGGATGGTGGTACCAGGGATGGTGGTACCAGGGATGGTGGTACCAGGGGTGGTGGTACCAGGGGTGGTGGTACCAGGGATGGTGGTACTAGGGATGATGATACCAGGGATGGTGGTACCAGGGATGGTAGTACCAGGGATGGTGATACCAGGGATGGTGGTACCAGGGATGGTGATACCAGGGATGGTGGTACCAGGGATGGTGATACCAGGGATGGTGGTACCAGGGATGGTGATACCAGGAATGGTGATACCAGGGATTGTGGTACCAGGAATGGTGGTTCCAGAGATTGTGATACCAGTGATGGTAGTACCAGGGATGGTGATACCAGGGATGGTGGTACCATGGATGGTGATACCAGCGATGGTGATACCAGAGATGGTGATACCAGGGATGGTGATATCAGGGATGGTGATACCAGGGATGGTGATACCAGGGATGGTGGTACCATTGTGACATTTTATTGTGGCAACGTTTCGCTCTCCAGGAGCTTTGTCAAGCCGTTACAGCTTGACAAAGCTCCTGGAGAGCGAAACGTTGCTACAATAAAATGTCACATTAGTTGCATTTGTGTCCTTTTTTATATTGTCGGTAATTCTACCAATATTTATACATGGTGGTACCAGGGATAATTGTACCAGAGATTGTGATTCCAGGGATGATGGTACCAGGGATGGTGATACCAGCGATGGTGGTACCAGGGATAGTGGTACCAGGGATGGTGCTTCCAGGGATGGTGATACCAGGGATGGTGATACCAGGGATGGTGGTACCAGGGATAATGGTACCAGAGATTGTGATACCAGGGATGGTGGTACCAGGGATGGTGATACCAGGGATGGTGGTACCAGGGATGGTGGTACCAGGGATGGTGATACCAGGGATGGTGCTACAAGGGATGGTGATACCAGAGATGGTGCTACCAGGGGTGGTGGTACCAGGGATGGTGATACCGGGGATGGTGATACCAGGAATGGTACCAGGAATGGTCGTTCTTGACAAACAAATTTACTGACATTCTGAAAGTAGACACTGAGTAGATACGACGCCAATAGACACAAAGCTAGTAAACATATCGTAAATAAACATTATGTTAGGAGATATACCTTGATAAAGGGTACTTTATAAAGGTGTCTTATTCATCAAGCAATAGACATATTTAAAATAAATATGACCAAAGAAGACACAACAACGGCAGTAGACAGAGTTGTAGATGCGTGGAACAATCTTCCGAGTAGGGTGATAGAGGCTAGGACCTTGGGTGGCTTTAAAAAGAGATTGGACAAATATATGAGTGGGAGGGGCTGGGTTTGATTGGTGTCGTGAGTACGGGAGTAAATTCTTAGGTAGTGGTGGTTTTGATATGGACCTGCCTTGTATGGGCCAGTAGGCCTTCTGCAGTGTTCCTCCATTCTTATGTTCTTATATAATGAGTGGTAGACACAACGGGAGTAGATAATATAATGAGTGGTAGACACAACGGCAGTAGACAATATAATGAGTGGTAGACACAGCGGCAGTAGACAATATAATGAGTGGTAGACACAACGGCAGTAGATAATATAATGAGTGGTAGACACAACGGCAGTAGACAATATAATGAGTGGTAGACACAACGGGAGTAGACAATATAATGAGTGGTAGACACAACGGGAGTAGATAATATAATGAGTGGTAGACACAACGGCAGTAGACAATATAATGAGTGGTAGACACAACGGCAGTAGATAATATAATGAGTGGTAGACACAACGTCAGTAGATAATATAATGAGTGGTAGACACAACGGCAGTAGATAATATAATGAGTGGTAGACACAACGGCACAGATAATATAATGAGTGGTAGACACAACGGCAGTAGATAATATAATGAGTTGTATACACAACGGCAGTAGACAATATAATGAGTGGTAGACACAACGGGAGTAGATAATATAATGAGTGGTAGACACAACGGGAGTAGATAATATAATGAGTTGTAGACACAACGGCAGTAGACAATATAATGAGTGGTAGACACAACGGGAGTAGATAATATAATGAGTGGTAGACACAACGGGAGTAGATAATATAATGAGTGGTAGACACAACGGCAGTAGACAATATAATGAGTGGTAGACACAACGGCAGTAGATAATATAATGAGTGGTAGACACAACGGCAGTAGACAATATAATGAGTGGTAGACACAACGGCAGTAGATAATATAATGAGTGGTAGACACAACGGCAGTAGACAATATAATGAGTGGTAGACACAACGGCAGTAGACAATATAATGAGTGGTAGACACAACGGCAGTAGATAATATAATGAGTGGTAGACACAACGGTAGTAGATAATATAATGAGTGGTAGACACAACGGTAGTAGATAATATAATGAGTGGTAGACACAACGGCAGTAGATAATATAATGAGTGGTAGACACAACGGCAGTAGATAATATAATGAGTGGTAGACACAACGGTAGTAGATAATATAATGAGTGGTAGACACAACGGCAGTAGACAATATAATGAGTGGTAGACACAAATGGGATGAAGAATTAGACACATGTGCCCACATCTGGGTGTCTTTACTTCAAGACGTTACGCCACCCAGATGTTGCACATGTGTCTAATTGTTCATCTTGTCGGTACTGTATACCATATATGTACACAAGTGGGATGTTGGCACTCAGTTATCCACCTCAGTGTTGGCACTCAGTTATCCACCTCTTTGTTGGCACTCAGTTATCAACCTCAGTGTTGGCACTCAGTTATCCACCTCAGTGTTGGCACTCAGTTATCCACCTCAGTGTTGGCACTCAGTTATCCACCTCTTTGTTGGCACTCAGTTATGCACCTCAGTGTTGGCACTCAGTTATCCACCTCAGTGTTGGCAGTCAGTTATCCACCTCAGTGTTGGCACTCAGTTATCCACCTCAGTGTTGGCACTCAGTTATCCACCTCAGTGTTGGCACTCAGTTATGCACCTCAGTGTTGGCACTCAGTTATGCACCTCAGTGTCACAAAAGCTACTTGTCAGGCTACCCACTCACCCACCTCTTTATTGCCAAACCTCTGCTTTCCAATCTACCTTATAAATCTGAATCTGTCCAGTTTGAATCCATTGTGACGGGTTCTGCTTGGCTTTCATATTTTCACCATTTATATCCATTTTTTTTCTATTTATGGTTGGATTTGAGAAAGCCCTTCCCAGCATGGGCTAGTAGGCCTATTGTAGCGTTCCAACCTGTCTACAGTATGGAAATAAATGGTATAAAATACCGACACAATGGAAAAATAAACACATAAGCAGTATAATGTGATCCAAACATCCAACCATTCAGAAGCATGTCCAAACATCCAACCATTCAGAAGCATGTCCAAACATCCAACCATTCAGAAGCATGTCCAAACATCCATCCATTCAGAAGCATGTCCAACATCCATCCATTCAGAAGCATGTCCAAACATCCAACATTCAGAGCAGTCCAAACATCCAACCATTCAGAAGCATGTCCAAACATCCATCCATTCAGAAGCATGTCCAAACATCCAACCATTCAGAAGCATGTCCAAACATCCATCCATTCAGAAGCATGTCCAAACATCCAACCATTCAGAAGCATGTCCAAACATCCAACCATTCAGAAGCATGTCCAAACATCCAACCATTCAGAAGCATGTCCAAACATCCATCCATTCAGAAGCATGTCCAAACATCCAACCATTCAGAAGCATGTCCAAACATCCAACCATTCAGAAGCATGTCCAAACATCCAACCATTCAGAAGCATGTCCAACATCCAACCATTCAGAAGCATGTCCAACATCCAACCATTCAGAAGCATGTCCAAACATCCAACCATTCAGAAGCATGTCCAAACATCCAACCATTCAGAAGCATGTCCAACATCCAACCATTCAGAAGCATGTCCAAACATCCAACCATTCAGAAGCATGTCCAACATCCAACCATTCAGAAGCATGTCCAAACATCCAACCATTCAGAAGCATGTCCAACATCCAACCATTTAGAAGCATGTCCAAACATCCAACCATTCAGAAGCATATCCAAACATCCAACCATTCAGAAGCATGTCCAAACATCCAACCATTCAGAAGCATGTCCAAACATCCAACCATTCAGAAGCATGTCCAACTTCCAACCATTCAGAAGCATGTCCAAACATCCAACCATTCAGAAGCATGTCCAACATCCAACCATTCAGAAGCATGTCCAACATCCAACCATTCAGAAGCATGTCCAACATCCAACCATTCAGAAAAACGTCCAAACAAATCATACAGGAAATGGTAAATTACATAAATTCTAATGATAAGATATCTGTTAGGTAGTCTTACCAATAATTAATAGATAAGATATCAGAAATCTTGAGACTAGCCACACTTTGCACCAGCTAGATGCATGAAGTACTCACCTCGTGACAATTGTTTGTAATCACTAACCTCGTGACCAGTTGATAAGTAAGACACATGCGCAACAGTTAGGCAGCTTTATTCTGAAACATTTCGCACTGATACTTGGCTTCTTCAGTCGAATACAGAGGAGACAGCAGAGGCAGTGGAGATGTAAAGATTTAACTGAAAAGGTATGTGCAAGGATTATCCCGGGAACAATGTCGCCGATGATCGGACCAACGAATGGATGCTAGTCGGAACTGAAGGGACGAAGCTGAAGAAGCTCCAGGAGACTGCTGTGAAAACCAGCAACTCTTTTTCCTTGTTATCAGAAGAATGTGAATCGACCACCCATGATCTTCCAACAAGGACAATTGTTAACGACACAGTGAAGCCAGCCAGTGAAGACATCCCAACGAAGACCAGTCGAGGTAAGAACATTGTTTTAGTTGGGGACAGTCAGATTACGTTTATGGATAGAGCTTTCTGTCTTAGGGATAGGAACCGGAGGCAGAGGGTATGTTTTCCTGGGGCTGGGATGAAGGATATTGTTAGCCGTGTGAACGACATCATGAGAGGTAATGGGAGCAATCCTATTATCTGTCTTAGTGCTGGAGGCAACGATGTTGGCAGACGTAGGAGTAAGGACCTGATTAGCAGGTATAGGTCAGCAATAGAGATAATTAGGAAGAAGGGAGAAAACCCTGTGATATGTGGTATTTTGCCAAGGAGAGGAGTTGGAAATGAATGGTTGTCCAGGGCAATTGGCATGTATGCCAGGGATGGGGTTCACTTATCTAGGTCTAGGGTGAGGGCACTGGCCACTGCAGTGGAGGGAGCTGTTAGGGCTTTAAACTAGAAATAGTTAGTGGTATGGTTTTGGGGGAAAACAGTGAAGTCCCAGTGTAGTAATATTGTGAGTTTTAGGGGAACTAGTAATAGGCATAATGAGGTGGATATTGGAAAGCCAGTGGCACTAGATGACAAGGACAGTAATAGGTATAGTGGAAAAACAGAAATGAGCAGGAAGGGATCAGTGTTAGGCCCGTTGTTGTTTATAATATATATCAATGACCTTGATGAGGGAATTACTAGTGATATGAACAAATTCGCCGATGACACGAAGATAGGTAAGGATAATTGATTCAAACGTAGATCTCATGGAACTTCAGGAGGATTTAGACAAACTTAATTTATGGTCAGAAAAGTGGCAGATGAAGTTCAATGTAGATAAATGCAAGGTTCTGAAGCTCGGAAGTGTCCATAACCCTAGCACTTATAAGTTAAATATTGTAGAACTTAGCAATACAGATTGTGAAAAGGACTTGGGGGTGATGGTAAGCAGCAACTTTAAACCTAGACAGCAGTGCGTACACGTGCTTAATAAGACAAATAGATTACAGGGATTTATATCAAGAAGTGTAAGCAACACAAATCCAGCGGTTATATTACAGCTTTATACATCATTAGTAAGGCCTCACCTAGATTATGCAGCTCAGTTCTGGTCTCTATATTACAGAATGGATATAAATTCGTTAGAAAACATTCAACATAGAATGACTAAATTAATACACAGCATTAGAAATATTCCGTATGAAGAAAGATTGAAGTCTCTTAATTTACATTCACTTGTAAGACGAAGAATGAGGGCAGACTTGATCGAAGTGTATAAGTGGAAGATATGCATTAACAAACGGGATGTAAATAAGGTTCTGAGGATATCCCTCCAAGAGAGAACCCGCAATAATGGATTCAAATTAGATAAGTTTAGGTTTAGAAAGGATATAGAAAAGTACTGGTTTGGTAATAGGGTAGTTGACGAGTGGAACGGTCTGCCTAGTAGGGTTGGAAAAATAAACACATAAGCAGTATAATGTGATCCTTTATTGACAACGTTTCGCCCACGCAGTGGGCTTTATCGAGTCACATACAGATCTACCTGGAAAATGAGCAACATGGAGATATATATAGGGTACAGTCAGGTGGAGAATGCTGGGTCAGGTGGAGAAAGCTGCATGTGAGTCTTAAAAGTAGTGTGATAGTTAAAAACATAGTGTGACTTAAAGGACCTGCAGTGTACCATTCTTGAGTTCTAGGTGGGATAGCGTTGAAGAAGTTTCTTGGCAATAGGTTCAGCTATGTTGTAGAAGCCGTTGTTCTGGTTGAAGTTGTTGGATATACAGATGAGTGATGATTCTAGGATTCTTCGGTATTGCGTGTTGTCTTCTCTGGCGATGAGTCTTGCGTTTCTGTAGTTGATTAAATGGTTGTGTAAATTTCGGTGTTGAACACAGGCATTTCTCCATGTTGCTCATTTTCCAGGTAGATCTGTATGTGACTCGATAAAGCCCACTGCGTGGGCGAAACGTTGTCAATAAAGGATCACATTATACTGCTTATGTGTTTATTTTTCCATTGTGTCGGTATTTTATACCATTTATTTCCGCCTAGTAGGGTTATCGAAGCTAAAACCTTGGGTAGTTTCAAATTTATTTTTATTTGGTGCATCTCATAAGCGACAATGCCGTCCGTAATATGAACATTGGATTATATATATGTACATACTGGACTCATTATACACATATATTCAGAGATGCATATGCACACACATGCACATGTGGACCCTTTAGCGAGGAGGAGGATATATGAAGGTGGTGATCACTGCAAAGTGGTCACTGACGAGGTTAGGATGAATTTCACATGTGGCTCCCGCTGTGAGCTGTCTTGTCCCGAAGATGAGGTCGAGGTGGCTGCCCAACAAGTGAGTGGGGTCTCCATTGTTTAGCAGCTTTACCTCTGGAATATCGTGTAGGAGCATTGCTGTGTGTCTGCCAGCAGCATTGGTGGCTGAGTGAGAGTGCAGCATTGGGTGATGTGCGTTGAAGTCTCCACCCACAATAATACACTCAGTGTATGTCAGCGAGAGGAGCTCTGCAATGTCGAGGGAGTGTCTTGGGTTCTTGTAGATATTATAGATGGTAATGGGCGACCCAAGTATGTATGCAAGAATGGCCTGTACCTCGACATCCTCCCCACAGTCCTCAGGGTTGGCTATAACCTCGTGAGGTATTGTATCTGATACGAATACAACTGTGCCTCTGCAGTGAACGCCCGTGTCCATGTGAAGAAAATATTCAGCAAAACCGGGAGTCTTGGGCACCCCCATCCCAAATCACTGCCTCCAGCAGGAGGTGCTGTTTGCCCCTCTGGCCTTGAATGTTCCATTATAGGACTTTGAGGGTGTGATTTGGTACTGAAGTTATTCCAACGCTGGGTACTAGGCTCTGTCCGCTCTGAGAATCTGCAGATTCATGGCATCCACCGTCTCCTCCTCGGTCAGTAAGCACACCTTCAGGAGTGTGCTGACCATCTGCCGGAACATGCTCTGTTATTCCGTGGAGTTGATTGTGTTGCAAATAATATCCGTGAATGCCTTGATGAATGCTACGAGATTCTCCCTGGTGAGGGCCTGCGTTGACGGTGGGTTCGAGGCATTGTATATTATCTGGGTTGTTGTGGTGTGTGGAGGCTGCTGAAGGTTGGATTTCTTCATTGTGCACACCGTGTCCTGTTGCTGTGTGCCAAGTTGGATAGCCGGCATCTACTGGTGAGGTCCAGACGTAGACATGGGAGCCTGCATAGCGGCTGTGCCAGGCAAGGAGTGCCTGCGTTGCCGTGTTATAGCCGTTGGGGGCTCGTGTAGTGCTTTCTGCTGATTGCGTTGACCAGATGTTTCCTATTGGCACCGCTTGTTCCTTATCCTTTTGTTTCTTCATTGAGGTAGAGGGGCAGGAGGCTTCTGTCCATGACGCCTAGTTGAGGCTTCGAAGGTCAGAAATCCTCGGCATTGAGTTGCGTGACCTGATGAGAGTTCTGCAGTGTGGCAGGATTCTCTGTACCCATCGTCTGATGAGAGTGATGCTCTGCCGTAGCCTGCTGCTGAGTTGTTGGCATCTTCCAGGCCCCAAATTCTGGCAAGCCTCTCGGGGCATCGAGGGTTCCAGGCATGGTGTTTCTGCCTGCAGTTCGGGCATCATGCAATGAGTGGCGATGCATTTTTCAGCTTGGCGAGGCAGTTCTCGGTAGAGTGGCGCTGGCTGCAGACACCACAGATTACTCGGTTCAGACAGAGAGCACCCATGTGTCCATAAAGCTGGCACTTGAAACAGCAAACTGGTTCTGCCGTGAAGGTCCTGACATCGTACCTACTCCAAGAACCGAGATCCAGCTGGGATGGCAGCAGTCCCACATGCTGAATGAGGACCTGCCGGGTTGGTGCCATCTTTGCCTTGAGACAATGAGCAGGCACCACATTGGAGTGAGCTGCTACTGCCTCAATGGGCATCATCAGTGGGCACTGCATCACTACACCCTTGGTGATCTTCTGTCGAGAATCCAGTTCCTCCAGGGTGAAGGATCGGTCTGTATCCATGACTCTCTTCAAGGTAGTGTATATTTCCTTGTTGAGAGGAGTCAGTATTGGTTCTCCCCTCAGGTTGTGCCGTGATTCCAGGTGTGTAACCACGCCATAGTGGGTTCTGTGCTCTCCCTAAGATTTCACCTTGAATCTGCCAGGTGGGTTGATCTGGTTTGTCTGCTCCTTGGACGGACGGCGCTTCTTGCTGTTGTCCACATTGCTCCATCCTTCTTGGTTCTCAGGGAATGGGGTGTTTATTCCCTTCCCTGTTTCCGTATTCGCTGGCTGTATGATTGGCTCTGTCAGATCTGCTACAATGTGAGCAGAATCTTCCTCTGATGACTCAGAGTGGTCTCGCAACTTCTTCGTTAGAATTGCGGCCCACATTTCCAGATCTGAGTCTTCCATCGTGTCCCTGGAACATCGTGACCTCTTCCTTTCGGCAGAAATCATGTGCCTATCTTTGTATTTGACAAGAAAAGAAATTATATAGTATATTCTCCCCTCACCTCTCCCTTACCATCACCCTTCTCTCTCTCCCTCAGGATCACCCTTCTCTCTCTCCCTCAGGATCACCCTTCTCTCCCTCCCTCCACCCTCAATAATCCCACAATCCCAAAACATAAGCTTCACACACCATGCTCACCCCCACCCTCCCACACCTCCCCACCCTCCCACACCTCCCCACCCACATTTTACACCCCATCCCAATGACGACCAGTAACCCCTCCGACACACCCACCAATTAAACCCCTACGCCCCTTCCCCCTCACCCCCCCAAATGCAGGTGTAACTATGTTTAAGAGCAGCACCTGCAGCGTCCAGTGACGTCACTCCACCGAAATACACTGCCAGGAGGGAGAGAGAGAGAGAGAGAGAGAGAGAGAGAGAGGGAGGGGAAAGAGGAGAGAGAGAGAGAGAGAGAGAGAGAGAGAGAGAGAGAGAGAGAGAGAGAGAGAGAGAGAGAGAGAGAGAGAGAAGAGAGAGAGAGAGAGAGAGAGAGAGAGAGAGAAGAGAGAGAGGGGAGAGGGGAGAGAGAGAGAGAGAGAGAGAGAGAGAGAGAGAGAGAGAGAGAGAGAGAGAGAGAGAGAGAGAGAGGCAAGACTTTTCAATAATAAAGGTACGCAACTGTTGCATATGTGTCTTAATCTTCTCGGTATTTTATACCATTTTCAAGGCGGTTCTTATATATACTGCAACTACAGAGCTTACAATAGGATAATTTTACAAGCAAGGCAACAGCGCCATGGTTGTGTCAGCCAGAGACACAGTGTTCCAGACCATGGAGCAGAACTCTTCTCCAGGCTGAGGGACTGACCACCTCAAAACTACGTCTTCAAGGCTGATGGACTGATTACATCTGCTTCTGCTAACTTTTCTGTACTCGACTGAAGAAGCCTACCGTGTAGGCGAAACGTTTCGGAATAAAGATACCTAACTTTTGGAAAAATAATAATAATATCCCAGTAATTAATTTTTACAGAGGCCCAGAAGAAGATAAATTATTTAACATCACAGTCACTAGCGAAATGGTTATGAAACAACTAGACCGACTGAAACAAAATAAATCGCCGGGTCCTGATGAGCTTTTTGCAAGGGTTCTTAAGGAATGCAAAATGGAACTCTGTGAACCAATATCTAACATTTTTAATTTATCTCTTCAAACAGGTGTAGTGTCTGATATGTGGAAGATGGCTAATGTAATTCCTATTTTTAAAGCAGGGGACAAGTCACTACCGTCAAATTACCGCCCAATAAGCCTGACCTCAATTGTAGGCAAATTACTAGAGTCAATTATAGCTGATATTATTAGAAGCCATCTAGATAACCATAATTTGATTAAGATACTCAGCATGGATTCACGAGGGCCGTTCCTGCCTATCTAATTTGTTAACCTTCTTCACTAAAGCTTTTGAGGCTGTTGATCACGATAAAGAATTTGATATTGTTTATTTAGACTTTATTAAGGCTTTTGATAGAGTACCGCACCAGAGACTGTTAAAGAAAGTGGCAGCTCATGGCATTGGGGGAAAAGTGCTGTCATGGATCGAGTCATGGCTCACCAATAGGAAGCAGAGAGTGTGCATAAATGGGGTTAAATCCGAATGGGGACTTGTAACAAGTGGAGTTCCACAGGGATCAGTCTTAGGCCCATTGTTATTTATAATATATATCAATGACCTTGACGAGGGAATTACTAGTGATATGAGCAAATTCGCCGACGACACGAAGATAGGTAGGATAATTGATTCAAACATAGATGTCATAGAACTTCAGGAAGATTTAGACAAACTTAATTCGTGGTCAGAAAAGTGGCAGATGCAGTTCAATGTAGATAAATGCAAGGTTCTGAAGCTCGGGAGTGTCCATAACCCAAGCACTTATAAGTTAAATAACGTAGAACTTAGCCATACAGATTGCGAGAAGGACTTGGGGGTGATGGTAAGCAACAACCTTAAACCAAGACAGCAATGCCTAAGCGTACGTAATAAGGCAAATAGATTACTGGGATTTATATCAAGAATTGTTAGCAACAGAAGTCCAGAGGTTATATTACAGCTTTATACATCATTAGTAAGGCCTCACCTTGATTACGCGGCTCAGTGTTGGTCTCCATATTACAGAATGGATATAAATTCGTTAGAAAACATTCAGCGTAGAATGACTAAATTAATACATAGCATTAGAAATCTTCCTTACGAAGAAAGATTGAAGACCCTTAAATTACATTCACTTGTAAGACGTAGAATGAGGGGAGACATGATCGAGGTATACAAGTGGAAAATGGGTATTAACAAAGGGGATATAAATAAGGTCTTGAGGATATCTCTCCAAGAGAGAACCCGCAATAATGGATTCAAGTTAGATAAGTTTAGATTTAGAAAGGATATAGGAAAGTATTGGTTTGGAAATAGGGTAGTTGATGAGTGGAACAGTCTGCCTAGTAGGGTTATTGAAGCAAGGACCTTGGGTAGTTTTAAATTTAGGTTGGATAAATTCATGAGTGAGAGGGGTTGGATTTGAGTGGGACTCGCAAATGAGTGAATGGAATTGTCAAAGCTTATTTCTTGGGTAGCATTGAAAATTGGACTGAGCAAGTGTTCTGTTAGTGGGACGGATTGTGAAGGACCTGCCTAGTATGGGCCAACAGGCCTGTTGCAGTGTTCCTCCTTTCTTATGTTATTATATTATGTGATCCTTTATTGACAACGTTTCGCCCACGCAGTGGGCTTTATCGAGTCACAGACAGATCTACCTGGAAAATGAGTAACATGACTATATATAGGGTATAGTCAGGTGGAGAATGCTGGGTCAGGTGGAGAAAGCTGCATGTGACAGTCTTAAAAGTAGTGTGATAGTTAAAAACATTGTGTGACTTAAAGGACCTGCAGTGTACCATTCTTGAGTTCTAGGTGGGATAGCGTTGAAGAAGTTTCTTGGCAATAGGTTCAGCTATGTTGTAGAAGCCGTTGTTCTGGTTGAAGTTGTTGGATATACAGATAAGTGATGATTCCAGGATTCTTCGGTATTGAGTGTTGTCTTCTCTGGCGATGAGTCTTGCGTTTCGTAGTTGATTAAATGGTTGTGTAAATTTCGGTGTTGAACACGGCATTTCTTGAGTCGTTAGATCTGCCTGCGTACTGGTGTTCTGAAATGCGTGTTTGGAGGTCTCTGGATGTTTCGCCAAAGTATAATTTGCGCAGCCATTACAAGGGATTTGTATACCGCATGGATTGAAGTTTTCCTGTCTGTTACTGGTAATGTCCTTGATGGTGGTGGATGGGAGGGATACTCGGAATGAGGTCTTAGAAAATGTTGGAAACGTGTTTGGAAATGGAGTTGGTGGGAAGGACTATGTATCTCTTCTCAGCAGTGTCTTCTCTGGGTGTGTTGAAGATGTTTAATGCCCGTCGTCTGCAGTCTCTAATGAAGTGACGAGGATAGTGAAGTTTGGAAAAAACTTGTTCAATAAGGGAGCATTTCCAAACACGTTTCCAACATTTTTTCTAAGACCTCATTCCGAGTATCCACCTCCACATCCACCACCATCAAGGACATTACCAGTAACAGACAGGAAAAACTTCAATCCACTGCAGGGGTATACACAATCCCTTGTAATGGCTGCAGCAAATTATACTTTGGCGAAACATCCAGAGACCTCCAAACACGCATTTCAGAACACCAGTACGCAGGCAGATCTGACGACTCAAGAAATGCCTGTGTTCAACACCGAAATTTACACAACCATTTAATCAACTACAGAAAAGCAAGACTCATCGCCAGAGAAGACAACACTCAATACCGAAGAATCCTGGAATCATCACTTATCTGTATATCCAACAACTTCAACCAGAACAACGGCTTCTACAACATAGCTGAACCTATTGCCAAGAAACTTCTTCAACGCTATCCCACCTAGAATGGTACACTGCAGGTCCTTTAAGTCACACAATGTTTTTAACTATCACACTACTTTTAAGATTGTCACATGCAGCTTTCTCCACCTGACCCAGCATTCTCCACCTGACCCAGCATTCTCCACCTGACCCAGCATTCTCCACCTGATACAAAAATAGGCCGTATAATTCATTCTGAGGAGGATACCAATGAACTCCAGGAGGATTTGGATAAATTAATGTCTTGGTCTGAAAAGTGGCAGATGAAGTTCAATGTGGACAAGTGTAAGGTACTAGTCCTTGGTAATGAAAATATCCCTCGAATTTATAAACTAGGTGAAGTTGAGCTTGATCATACAGAATGTGAAAAAGACTTGGGAGTCATGGTAAGCAGAAATCTAAAGCCAAGACAACAGTGCCTAAGTGTGCGCAATAAGGCTAACAGATTACTAGGATTTATTTCAAGAAGTATAAGCAACAGAAGTCCAAAAGTTATTTTACAACTCTATACATCACTAGTGAGACCTCATTTGGATTATGCAACTCAGTTTTGGTCTCCTTACTACAGGATGGATATAGATTCATTGGAGAACATACAAAGAAGAATGACTAAAATGATTTACAGTATAAGAAATCTCCCGTATGAAGATAGACTTAGAGCATTGAATCTCCACTCTCTGGAGAGACGTAGAATGAGGGGAGATATCATCGAGGTGTACAAGTGGATGATGGGCATAAACAAAGGAGATATTAATAAAATACTGAGGATATCGAACCAAGTAAGAACCAGAAATAACGGATTTAAATTGGATAAATTTAGATTTAGAAAGGACATAGGCAAGTACTGGTTTTCGAACAGAGTTGTAGATGCGTGGAACAATCTTCTGAGTAGGGTGATAGAGGCTAGGACCTTGGGTGGCTTTAAAAAGAGATTGGACAAATATATGAGTGGGAGGGGCTGGGTTTGATTAGTGTCGTGAGTACAGGAGTAAATTCTTAGGTAGTGGTGGTTTTGATAAGGACCTGCCTTGTATGGGCCAGTAGGCCTTCTGCAGTGTTCCTCCATTCTTATGTTCTTATGTTCTTATATATATTCATGTTACTCATTTTCCAGGTAGATCTGTCTGTGACTCGATAAAGCCCACTGCGTGGGCGAAACGTTGTCAATAAAGGATCACATTATACTGCTTATGTGTTTATTTTTCCATTGTGTCGGTATTTTATACCATTTATTTCCATACCTAACTGTTGCATGTGTGTCTTAGTTATCAACTTGTCGCTATTTTATGCTATTTTAATATTGACAACCCATGGTAAGCGGCAGTAACAACATAAGAAAAAAGGAGCACTGCAGCAAGACTACTGGCCCATGCTGGGCAAGTCCCACTCATACCCACTCATGTAACTTGTCTGACCTATTCTTAGGTTCTTATTTATTTCATTTGTAAATAAAGGGGATATAAATAACTTGCTAAAATATCTAACCAAGACGGGACTCGCAGCCATGTTGACGACTACTGCAAGAATAACACGTCACTGAGGAAACGTTCCGGCAACCAGTGGCTTCTTCAGTCCAATACAGAGAATAACGGAAATAAATGGTATAAAATACAGACACGATGGAAAAAAATAGATACACATGCAATATGATGCGAAGCGTAGTCAATAAAGGATCGCAATATACCGCATTTGTGTCTATTTTGTCTATTTTGCCATCGGCTCGGCTCCGCCTGGAGTCGATGTGTTCCCTTTATCAATCTTGAGAAATGTACAGCACAAGCTCTGAGAAGTGACTTATATACTGCAGTCAGGTGAGCAGCAGCAGCAGCAGGCGGAGTTACCAGTGGACAAATCCACTAGTGTTAGTAGGTCATGCATCTAGGTGAGGCAAACACTGAGGAAACCCAAGATGGTGCTGTGTCTGACAGATAGACTGTGTGCATGACAATGTGCATGATAGTGTGCATGACAGAAGCTGAACTGTTACAAACACCCCCCTTCCCTTCCCTTATCCCCTCCCCTTATCCCCTCTCCTCCCCATGCCACTAATGTCACAACATTTGGACAGAGATGCTGGGGGTGACACCCCTAGCAGGAGACACTCCAGTCCCCCCGGAAGGGCTGTGACCCCCAGCAGGTGTTGCGACTCCCAGCAGGTGGTGCGACCCCAGCGGACTGGTGGGGGACCCATGTGACCCCAGCAGGTGGTGCGACCTCCAGCAGGTCCCCTGGTGTGACCCCAGAGGTGTGTGACCCAGCAGGTGTGTGACCCCAGCATGTGGTGTGACCCCCAGAAGGTGGTGTGACCCCCAGCAGGTGGTGCGACCTCCAGCAAATGGTGTAACCCCAACATGTGGTGTGACCCCCAGTAGGTGATGTGACCCTAGCAGGTGATGTGACCCCTAGCAGGTGGTGTGACCCCCAGCAGGTGGTGTGACCCCCAGCAGGTGGTGTGACCCCCAGCAGGTGGTGTGACCCCCAGCAGGTGGTGTGACCCCCAGCAGGTGGTGTGACCCCCAGCAGGTGGTGTGACCCCCAGTACTAGGTGACCTCGTCTGGGTCAGCTCTGCAGTGGTCAATACAGCAGCTGCCAGAGCTGCTGCAACACTGCAACAACCTCCCCCGGGTCCATGATGGGAAGGGGGAGTCATGCTGCTGAAATACTCTTGATCCAAGGAACCAGAGTAGCCTCCCATACCTGAAGAGCTGAATGACCCCTGTGGGTGCAGCGCTTTCCGGTGAAGACGACAATAATAATAATAATAATAATAATAATAATAATAATAATAATAATAATAATAATAATAATAATAAAATAATAGTAAAATAATAATAATAATAATAATAATAATAATAATAATAATAATAATAATAATAATAATAATAATAATAATAATAATAATAATAGGCGAGCTATATAGATGCTAGGAAATACTTTTTCAGCCTATGGGTGGTAAATAAGTGGGCAGATGTGAACGAGGAAGCGGTAAAGGCAAACTCAATACACAGTTTCAAGAGTAGATATGACAGGGTCTGCAAGAAAAGAAACCAGTAATGCCGGTAAATGTGGCTTAATAGGCGGGGCCAGGAGCTGTGAATTGACCCCTGCAATCACAAACAGGTAAATACACACACACACACACACGCATATGGGCGCCTAGCAAACCTAAGAACAACATTCCGACATCTTAATAAAGAATCGTTCAGGACCCTGTACACTATGTACGTTAGGCCCATACTGGAGTATGCAGCACCAGTTTGGAACCCACACCTAGCCAAGCAGGTAAAGAAGCTAGAGAAAGTGCAAAGATTTGCAACAAGACTAGTCCCGGAGCTAAGGGGTATGGCCTACGAGGACAGGTTAAGGGAAATCGACCTGACGACACTGAAACAGGAGAGATAGGGGGGACATGATAACGACATATAAGATACAGAGAGGAATTGACGAGGTGGACAGAGACAGAATGTTCCAGAGATGGGACACAACAACAAGAGGACACAGTTGGAAGTTGAAGACTCAGATGAATCACAGGGATGTTAGGAAGTATTTCTTCAGTCACAGAGTGGTCGGGAAGTGGAATAGTTTGGGAAGCGATGTAGTGGAGGCAGGTTCCATACAAAGCTTTAAGAAGAGGTATGATAAAGCTCATGGCGCAGGGAGAGTGACCCAGTAGCTGCCAGTGAAGAGGCGGGGCCAGGAGCTATGAATCGACCCCTGCAATCACAACTAGGTGAGTACAACTAGGTGAGTACACACACTTACAATGCTGGTGATCTACTAATAGACAGTGATGTAGATGGTGATCCACCAGTACATTGCAGGATGACTAGTACGTTTCGTCAGTCAGTGGCTTCTTCAGTTCAATACATAAAAGAATGGTGGAAGATGAGGAGTTTGAGGTAATCAGTCCCTCAACCTTGAGATAATGTGTTGAGTCCAACAATCTTGATAAAGTACAACATATACACAGAGAAACTTCAATATTGCAAACACATGAGGTGAAGCAGTGGTAGGCGGCGTCACCAGTGAAAAATCCACTAGTGGAAATAGGTCATGCCTGTAGGTCAGCAAGGTTGAAGAATTTCCTGCATCAAGAACCCAAAATGTTGGTGTGTTTGTGTGCAGTATATAAGCCCATCCTCCACCACGTGCTGTACTTGTATCAAGACTGATGCACTCAACACATGGACTCCAGGCTGACCGACTGATTACCTCAAACTCCTCCTCATCTTCTGTTATTCCGTGTATTGGACTGAAGAAGCCACTGGCTTGCAAAATGTTTCCAGAATAAAGACACAAATGTTGCACAAGCGGCCCATTTACTTATATTTTGCTGCACTGGAATTTTATGACCCCCCCCCCCCCCGTCCCCAAATATTCCTTTTATGTACACTGGTAGAGGAGGCTGGGGTTGTTAAGATCACGCACGGACACAAATACATCAAATTAATTTTACAGGTCAAGACGAAAATAAATTATGCAAGATCAAAGTCACTAGTGACATAATCACCAAACAAATGAATAGGTTAACACCAAGCAAGTCACCAGGCAAGTCACCAGGCAAGTCACCAAGCAAGTCACCAGGCAAGTCACCAAGCAAGTCACCAGGCAAGTCACCAGGCAAGTCACCAAGCAAGTCACCAGGCAAGTCACCAAGCAAGTCACCAGGCAAGTCACCAAGCACGTCACCAGGCAAGTCACCAGGCAAGTCACCAGGTAAGTCACCAAGCAAGTCACCAGGAAAGTCATCAGGCAAGTCACCAGGCAAGTTACCAAGCAAGTCACCAGGCAAGTCACCAAGCAAGTCACCAAGCAAGTCACCAGGCAACTCACCAGGCAAGTCACCAGGCAAGTCACCGAGCAAGTTACCAAGCAAGTCACCAGGCAAGTCACCAGGCAAGTCACCAGGCAAGTCACCAGGTAAGTCACCAAGCAAGTCACCAGGCAAGTCACCAGGTAAGTCACCAGGCAAGTTACCAAGCAAGTCACCAGGCAAGTCACCAAGCAAGTCACCAAGCAAGTCACCAGGCAACTCACCAGGCAAGTCACCAGGCAAGTCACCGAGCAAGTTACCAAGCAAGTCACCAGGCAAGTCAGTCACTCAGATGTTTCACATGTGTCTAATTATTCATCTTATCGGTATTGTATACCATACACGTACAACTGTTGTCTATCGTCCAACCATTCCACGATCCAGGAGATAATTTCTCTACCTATTCCGTGTGGTGCTGCTTCAACAATCTCCTGTGGTACTCTATCAGAGGCCTTATTGAAATCCATATACACGATATGGTATTCTTTATTTCGGTCTACCACTTCAAATACCTTAGTGGTAAACTTATTAATTTATTTGGCAGGAAGGACATAATTCGATATTCAACAGTGTTTGCACAAATGGAGAGAAATCAGAGTAGGGACTTCTTAACAATGGTGTTCTGCAGGGGTCGTTGCTGGGCCCGTATTGCTTACAATATACTACATAAACACTTTAGTTAAGTAAATAAATAGGAACATATAAACAAATTTGCTGACGACACTAAAATAGACAGTAAATCAAATGAGGACACAAGAGATCAACATAGTGACCTGAACAGGCTGATGTGGTCGGAGTTGATGCAGTTTACTGTATACACATGTAGGTCCTATTCCTGGGAACAGAAAATAACTATAGCACCTATAAACTTAATGTAGATCTCAAACTGAATGCGAAAAGTTTTAGAAATATGATTAACAGTAATCTAAAGCCAAGATAATAGTGCATAAGTGTTCGCAATAAAGCTAAATAGCATTCTTGGCTTAATAATCAAGAAGTATGAATAACAGGAGTCCACAGGTTATACTTCAACTTTATATATCGTTGGTAAGGTCTCATTTAGATCATGTTGTAATAATGTTGGTAGAATTACCCACAATATGTTAGGTAAAAGGACACAAGTGCAACTAATGTGACATTTTATTGTGGCAACGTTTCGCTCTCCAGGAGCTTTATCAAGCCGTTACAAACAATACAAGTTTGTTTGATTCGCCAGGAACTGCGTCATGATATGGTTTTAATCTTAAAATAACCCGTCTAAGGATCTCGAAGGGATGTCTATCTAATTAAGCTATTCTGTGGCCGCGATCAAGGTCTTGCTGTGGTCCCTGTGCTTTCCACGGCAAAACATTTTATGAAAATTAAGACACCTGTGCAACATCTGGTATCTTTATTGTAGACGTTTCGCCATCCAATGGCTTTGTCAATACAGATTCTAGGACATGAATGAAAGGCAATAGAACTATATACATAAGATGAGGTAATCAGTCCCTCAACGTTTGAGTTGGTGTGAAGAGCACCGTAGTCGTGAAGATTCTGGAGCACAGGCAAGAGGCTGGCGTCAGGTGGAAAGGGACGGGTAGCAGACGAGAGCATAGTCACTGGTAGGCGGGATTACCCTGTGGGAGTATGTCATACCCAAGGGATGGGTTAGTGGTAGTAGTAGTTGTAGTAGCCGTGAAGAAGGTTATGTAGATGTCCTGTGAACCAAGATTCCATGATGTTGCAGTGTCTGACAAGTTGTACATGAATTAGACACAAGGGCAACATCTGGAATCTCTACAGATTTCCTTAAAGTGACATAGGGCACTGAGGTGGTTGTACCTCTGGCATCTAAAGCCTCAAAAGTTCTGAGTTGTATATCCTAACCTGATATTTTTCCCAGCAATCGAGATCCAATTGATCTGGGAGAAGTCCTATATGTTGGATCAAGACCTGCCTCGTAGGTACGTTGCCGTCCTTCTTGGCTCGGAGCCGCTCAACTTTCAGGATATTTTCGTTACTATGGATTGCATCGAGAGACATGTCTAGTGGATAGAGTATTGGTTCACCTTTTGCTACCAGCTCTATGGATTTTAGTTCTGTGAGAACAAGTGGTGATTCGAGGTCGTTCACCTTCTGCAGTACCTCATACAACTCTGTGTTTCGGAGAGTAGAATAAACTTCCCTCCCAGATATAGGGACACGATATCGTAAGGGCATATTTCCTTTCGAGGTGAATTATAGCAGAATACGGGTTGTCGTGGTGTCCTTTGCTTATCAGCCAGAATTCATTGCCTGCGGATGGTTTGGCTTGCCCGATCTGAGGCAAGGAAACATTGTGTCCTCTGGGACTTCGGGGTTCCTGCTACTTACCAACCTTCTTCATCCAGTATATCTGTGGTTGGGATGAGAGTTTCCTGATTCCTCTCTACCACACATGCCCGGCTGGTTTCGCTTGATTCGCTGTCCCAAGAGCCCAGAGAGTCCATTGTGTGGTGACGCAGCTTCTTCGCCAGAACTGTGCTCCACATTTCCAAATCCGAGTCCTTGGATGAGTCCTTTGAACAGCGTGACCTCTTCCTTTCTGAAGAAGCCATGTGCTTCCGTGTACCTGTCTCGTGTGACGCACACCAGACACACACACGGAACAAGTTCATGTTCAGGTAGATTTGAAAGGACGGGTTCTGGCCGGGGTCTTCTCCATGTGGTGACCCGGCAGTGGCTCCCGAAGGAGTGTCGGAATTTTTACAAGTGATGTACCATTTACAGCCTTATGACAGGGCAAAGACAAGTATTCGTGTCAAGCGGAGTAACGTTTACAGCCCTGTGGCAGGAGCAGCCCTATGACAAGGGCGGGTGAGTCTTGAACACAAGTGTTGTAGCAGTTAGCTACAATCGTCCTGTAACTGGGGTACAACACGTCTTGGGTTCAAGTGGTGTCAGGAGCTGTGTTCTCACTGCTATGAAGTTGTCAGCTCTCAAAAGTTATGCTCCTCCCGAGCCACTCCCGGCACCCAGGCCGCAGCCCAAGTGCCATTGCTACTCAGGAAATTGTACTCACCTATATGTGGTTGGAGGTGTCGAGTCACAGCTCCATGCCCCGCCTCTTTGCTGGTCGCTACTAGGTCACTCCCCGCTCCTAGAGCCTTATCATACCTCTTCTTAAAGCTATGTATGGAACTTGCCTCCACTACTTCACTCTTCAGATTATTCCACTTCCTGACAACTCTAAGGCTAAACAAATACTTCCTAACATCCCTATGACTCATCTGGGTTCTCAACTTCTAGTTGTGGCCCATAGGTCCTGTGTCCCATCTCTGAAACATTCGAGCCCTGTCCACTTTGTCAATTCCTCTCAGTATTTTATATATCGTTATAATGTCCTCCCTATCTCTCCTATCTTCTAGCGTCATCAGGTTGACTTTCCATAACCTCTCTTCATAAGACATACCCCTCAGTTCCGGGACTAGTCTTGTTGAAAACTTTTGCACTTTCTCCAATTTCTTGACGTGTTTGACTAGGTGAGGGTTCCATACTGGTGCTGCATACTCCAGTATGGGCCTGACGTACACGGTGTACAGTGTCGTGAATAACTCCTTATTTAGATGTTGAAATGTTATTTTCGGATTTGTCAGGCGCCCATATGTTGCAGCAGTTATTTGATTGATGTGCGCCTCAGGGGACATGCTCAGTATAATGTTCACCTCGAGATCCGTTCTTTTAAGTAAAGTTTGCAACCCTTGATCCACTAGACTGTACTCCGTCTGCGGTCTTTTTTGTCCTTTCCCAATCTTCATGACTTTGCATTCGCTGGGGTTACACTCCAGGAGCCATTCGTCGGACCAGGCTTGCAGCCTATCCAGATCTCCTTGTAATCTTAACTGATCCTCGTCCACTGGTATTCTCCTCATCAGTTTCACATCATCAGCGAACAGCGACATTTTTTGAATTTCTTCCTTCCATCATGTCATTCACATATACAAAAATCAGCACCGGACCTAGGACTGACCCTTGTGGAACCCCACTCGACACATGCGTCCACTCTGACACTTCATCACGTACCAACACTCGTTGTTTCCTTCCTGTCAGGTATTCCCTGATCCATTGCAGTACTTTCCCTCTTATTCCTGCCTGATCCTCTAATTTTTGCACCAGTCTCTTGTGTGGTACTGTGTCAAAAGCTTTCTTACAGTCCAAAGAGATGCAATCTACCCATCCCTCTCTCTCCTGTCTTACTTCTGTCACCTTATCGTAGAACTCAAGTAGATTTGTGACACAGGATTTCCCATCTCTGAAGCCGTGCTGATTGTCATGTATGAGTCCAATCCTTTCAATGTACTCCACCACTCTTCCTCTGATAATCTTCTCCATAAATTTGCATACTGTACAAGTCAGTGACACTGGTCTGTAGTTTAATGTTGCCTGTCTGTCTACTTTCTCAAAAATTGGAACTACATTTGCTGTCTACCACTCCTGTGGCAGTTTCCCAGTTTCGATAGATTAATTGAAGATTGTGTGTGTGTGTGTGTGTGTGTGTGTGTGTGTGTATGTGTGTGTGTGTGTGTGTGTGTGTGTGTTGTGTGTGTGTGTGTGTGTTGTGTGTGTGTGTGTTGTGTGTGTGTGTGTGTGTGTGTATGTGTGTGTGTGTGTGTGTGTGTGTGTGTGTGTGTTACTTGTGTCTAGTGTGTTTGTGGTGTTGTTGTATGTGTGTGTGTGTGTGTGTGTGCGTATGTGGTGTGCCTGTGTGTGAGTGGTTCCATGGCAGTGTGTATGTGTGTGTGTGTGTGTGTGTGTGTGTGTGTGTGTGTGTGTGTGTGTGTGTGTGTGTGTGTGTGTGTTGTGTGTGTGTGTGTGTGTGTGTATGTGTGTGTGTGTGTGTGTGTGTATGTGTGTGTGTGTGTGTGTATGTGTGTGGTGTGTGTGTGTGTGTGCTGGTGTGTGTGTGTGCTGTGTATGTGTGTGTGTGTGTGTGTGTGTGTGTGTGTGTGTGTGATGTTGTGTGTGTGCTGTTGTTGTGTGTGTATGTGCTGTGTGTGTGTGTGTGTGTTGTGTATGTGCTCGTGTGTGTGTGTGTGTGTGTGTGTGTGTGTGTTTGTGTATGTATGTGTGTGTGTGTGTGTGTGTGTGTGTGTGTGTTGTGTGTGTTGTGTGTGTGTGTGTGTGTGTGTGTGTGTGTGTGTGTGTGTGTGTGTGATGTGTGTGTGTGTGTGTGTGTTGTGTATGTGTGGTGTGTGTGTGTGTGTGTGTGTGTGTATGTTGTGTGTGTGTGTGTGTGTGTGTGTGGTGTGTGTGTGTGTGTGTGTGTGTGTTTGTGTATGTGTGTGTGTGTGTGTGTGTGTGTGTGTGTGTGTGTGTGTGTGTGTGTGTGTGTACGCTGCTACATCGTGTGTAATAAGTTAGTGATAAAAATATAGACAGCAGAACTTGCATTAAGTGGGTCGATGTTTCGCTCTGTGTCGAGTTTTATGAACTCACGACTGGATAAAGCTGAGCGAAACATTGTCTTCTGTTAGTTATATTGAAGTAACTATACAGATGGCACCACCTGCGCCAGCTGGTACTACAGTAATTATAGATGGCACCACTTGCGCCAGCTGGTGCTACAGTAACTACAGATGGCACTACTTGCGCCAGCTGGTACTACAGTAACTACAGATGGCACCACCTGCGCCATCTGGTACTACAGTAACTCTACAGATGGCACCACCTGTGCCAGCTGGTACTACAGTAACTCTACAGATGGCACCACCTGCTAAAGCTAGTTCTACAGTAACTCTACAGATGGGACCACCTGCGCTAGCTGGTACTTCAATAACTACAGATGGCACCACCTGCGCCAGCGGGTGCTACAGTAACTACAGTTGGCACCACCTGTGCCAGCTGGTACTACAGTAACTCTACAGATGGCACCATCTGCGCCAGCTGGCTCGGCTGCCCGTCATTCTATAAATACTGTGAAGGTCTTGGAAATTATTGAACAACTCTTCTAGTCTGTTATTCCCTGAAAAAAGCTCTTGATCTATGGACGTTGAGGTACCCTCCCCTTCCTCCGATCAAACCTTTCTTAGCTCTCTGTCTATCAACAGCCTTCATTGTCTCTTTCTCTTCCTGTCTATCAACAATCTACTCTAATTTATATATTACAAGTCTAATATACAAGTAAACACGCCGCTCACTCAGGATTAAGAAACAATGATTTGGGGCCCCCAAGTAGTCGGGGCTCCTCAGTAGTCGGGGTCCCAAGCGGTCACTTAGGCTACTTGTCTGTAAAGCCGTGACGGGACCCAAGCTTTATCAAGGTGAGGTGCGAAGCATGTTAGTATGAAACATTCCACACTTGTCTCTTGTGATCTATTGTGTGCGTAGTTTACACACGCACACACGCACGCACACACACACACACACACACGCACGCACACACACACACAGTCTGGCAAGTGACGTAGTGGAGGCAGGAACCATACATAGTTTCAAGACGAGGTTTGATAAAGCTCATGGAGCAGGGAGAGAGAGGACCCAGTAGCGATCAGTGAAGAGGGGGTACAGGAGCTATGACTCGACCCCTGCATCCTTCAGTGGAGGTTCCTTGACGCTGGTGAGGGGCTCTTGATCTAGGGAATTGGATCTGTGCTTCAGTTCCCTGAATTAAGGCTGAATACCTTTCATCCCCCCTACATGTGCTGTATAATCCCCATGATTATAATAATAATAATCGACCCCTGCAACCACAAATAAGTGAGTACAAAAAGGTGAGTACACACACGAACACAAACACGTTTGGATCGAAACGTCGTTCTATACCACAACAGCTGTTTCTTGAGACAACATTTCGCTCTGTGTAGAGCTTTGATAACTTTAATAGGAACCATGACCACAACACAAGACACAGATCACTTTTTGATATACCCCGTGTTCATATCAACCTATGTAAAAATTCTATGCACATAAAGGGCCCCAGAATCTGGAATTCATTACCAGTAAATATTAAGATAATCTTGTCTGAAAATCAATTTAAGACTCAACTCAAAAACCACCTACTCACCCAAAACTAAATGATCATACTATAAACTACTTTGAAAAATGCTCATTATTACTTTCCTATACGATAATCTCAATTTTTAATAATATGTTACTATTATATTACCCCCTACTCATATTATAAGTTAATGTCAAAAATGCTCAATGTTATTTTCCTTAAGATAATCTCAATTCCATATTATCATTCAAGAATCTTAACACCTGTAACAATCTAAGATCTAATATCATTATATAATAATTTAAACAGTAAAATTTCATCATATTGTAATTTTGAAAATAATTTTTAACTAGAATAAACTCAATAAATTTCTCTAATATTAAGTACATAGTTTTTAAGGACTAGAATAAGCTGCCCCTAATGCCATGGCATGTCAGTGGCTCTCCTTGCACTCAATTTACATTGTAACTTCCGATACCTATGTAATCTGCAATCTGCAATGAAATAAAATTTGTTTGTTTGTTTGTTTGTTTGTTCTAAACAGTGTTACTGGAGGTTAGAGAGGGAGACTCGGGTGAGGTGGGTGGGTCCGTGGGTGGGTGGGTGGGTCTTTGATGGGCAGGTGGGCGGTGTCTTAAAATACAGTGTAGTGACGCAGGCTGCGACCTCAACACTGACTCAGTCTTCTTCCGTCACACACTGTTATATTCAACCTGTGACGCTACACACACACACACACCGGGGCCAGGAGCTATGAATCGACCCCTGCAACCACAACTAGGTGAGTACACATACATAATCTTACCCACAAGAAAATTTAACATAGAGAAAATACTCTCGAAAAATAGAAATAGAAATGCAATTATATATTTTTAGGAGGGATCCTGGAAAATTAAAACATACATTTTTTATTATATATTTTAACTGTTTCGCTTTAGAAAATCTAGAAAAAGAAACACAGATTACACAAGCTTGTCATTATACAAGTCTGAATCATTATACAAGTCTGTATCATTATACAAGTCTGTATCATTATACAAGTCTGTAGCATTATACAAGTCTGTATCATTATACAAGTCTGTATCATTATACAAGACTGTATCATTATACATGTCTGTATCATTATACACGTCAGTATCATTATACTAGTCTGTATCTTTATACTAGTCTGTGTCATTATACAAGTCTGTGTCATTATACAAGTCTGTATCATTATACACGTCTGTATCATTATACTAGTCTGTATCTTTATACTAGTCTGTATTATTATACAAGTCTGTATCATTATACAAGTCTGTATCATTATACAAGTCTGTATCATTATACAAGTCTTTATCATTATACAAGTCTGTATCATTTACAAGTTTTTATCATGTTTTCTACGATTATTGCATTGTCGATCAAAGAGGGGTAGCAATGATAATACTTCGAAGGCTTCTTACTTTATTTGCAATAACATGAGGGTACACAGGCAGTGTGTTTGTGCCCATGGCCCGGGAGGGCCAAGCCCGCAAGGGAGAGAGGAGTAGGCCTGTTGACTGAGTGATGCCTGGACGAGAAGTGAGAGAGATGCAGGTCTGGGCATACCCACCCAGAGACCTGCCCCCTGGTGGAAACTATGGGAACTAAGCATGTAGGCTTACTGGCTACATTTTGCTCGGCCACCTACCCATGGTCGACCCTGACCATGACTGGCAGTAAAAAAAACTCGGTCTCTCTCTCTCGCAGGAACAGGGCACAGAACACAAAATGAAAACATATATTTATACACATGTGGACATGGAAAAAAAACTTCCTCCAGAGAGGGAAGAAAAAGAAGGTGTGCATTGTGGTCTAAGGCAGTGAGCATCAATGGGCATCACTAAACTCCTTCCTGCATCTGGACAGATACTGCAACACAGGAGACATTGCTGTGGCTGAGCTGTGACGTAGCAGAGTACGGTCTCCTCTGGGATGGTGAAGCAGTCATTGTAGGGTTCACTCAACCTGGGGCACAACCTGCTGGTGCCCTCGAGTGAGTCATCATCAGTAGTCGTGACTGGGCAGGACTTCTTCAGGCAAGCGACTCATGAGGACATTTCTCGACTGGTACTGTTACTGGAGCTGTCACTGCTGGCAAGTGTGAAGAGAGTTGTGGCAGAGACGACTCAGCGAAACATCTGGAGGTCATAACAGCATACACCTTACTGCAGTGAGTGGGCTAGCAGTCAAAGTGACATCATCTTTGTGCAGGCTGCTCACTGAAGCTGTGACATGAGGCTGACAGTCGCCTGCCGACAGGACAGGGCTACTGCGGCTTGACGAGTGTCATTCTCTCGACAGTTGAAGTTACAACAGAGGATGGTCTAAGCATCCTCAGACTGGTCTCTACATGTAACTGCACTCTGACGGTCAGAAGGTGAAGTGGAAATGAGTCTTGATGGGAGAATCGTGGCGAGTACGATTCAGCAGGGCATTATGAGCAGCAAACATAAAGAGCTTTCTGTACAAGGGGCTACTTTGGTCTGGGCGAACATACTGTGGTCCACACACAGCTGTGCTCAAGACTACACAGGACACACGGAAAACTGCACACACCTACTGCACATGCGGTACAACATGGCTTACTAGCAAATGACACTTTTCTGTGCAAAAATCGACACTAAGCCATTCATGAACATGTGAGAACACTGACTGAGAGGAAATAATTAACACACTACATATATCTTCTCTCAAACTTCTCGACAATATGGAAAATAGAATGCACACTTCACACTAGAACACGTGACATCATATGGTGATGTCAGGAGTGACGTCGTGAGGTGATGTCATGGGGTGACATCGCTAGGTGATTTCAGCAGACGTCGCAAGGTGAAATCCTGGAGTGACGTTGTGAGGGATGTCATGGGGTGACATTGCGAGGTGACATCAACATCATGGGTGACGTTGCGAGGTGACATCCTGGAGTGACGTCGGGCAGCATCGTGGGTTACATCATTAGGTGATACGAGTGGCAGACCACAGCTTGGCTTCGGAGGTCTGGCTTGGTAACCCACATGGCTTTGTCATCACCCCACGTGGCTTGCTCCACATGACTTCGAGTGACCTCAGGCACTGGGATACACAGCTCTGTCAGAGAATTCACACGGAATTCACAGTAATACACAGCAGAGAGAGGGACGGTGAGCATAGTGGTGGAGTGTGTGGTGGCGTGAGTGGGTGAGTCAGGCGAGGAACTCTGGCAGCTACCTTTTCTCACCTCACAACACATGAGGGAGACACCCATACTAGATGCTGAAATCACCACAAACTCACCTCTGACTTGCTGAAATGGCCGTGCTGAGCTGAACAACAACAGCAGAACATGCTGGCAAGGCTGAGCACATGACTGAGAAACAGCTTGGGATGCTGTGGCGTGGAGTCACAGGGACGCCACTATATTTCTAGAAGAAATTCGACAAATTTTGGCCTGGATCTTGATTGTACCTGTGTCTGGATGCAGAGACTTGCAGACACAACATCAGGATAACTCATTGAGAGACGGATGATTCTTGTGTAGGGTGATGAAGTGAAGACAACTTCATTCCTGTTCCTTCCTCTTCTCCAGGCAACACATCTGCTCTGCTGCTGTCCACCAATGTTTTCTACGACTGACTATTGCATTGTCGATCAAGGCGGGGTAGCAATGATAAAACTTCGGATGCTTCTTAGTTTATGTGCGATAACGTGAGGGTACACAGGCAGTATGTTTGTGCTCATGGCCCAGGAGGGGCAAGCCCACGAGGGAGAGAGGAGTAGGCCTGTTGACTGAATGATGCCTGGATGAGAAGTGAGAGAGATGCAGGTCTGGGCATACCCACCCAGAGACCTGCCCCCTAGTGGAAACTATGGGAACTAGGCATGTAGGCTTACTGGCTACAATCATTATACAATTCTGTATAATTATACTAGTCTGTATCATTATACTAGTCTGTATCATTATACTAGTCTGTATCATTATACTAGTCTGCATCATTATACTAGTCTGTATCATTATACTAGTCTGTATCATTATACACATCTGTATCATTATACTAGTCTGTATCTTTATACTAGTCTGTATCATTATACAAGTCTGTATCATTATACAAGTCTGTATCATTATATTAGTCTGTATCATTATACAAGTCTGTATCATTATACAAGTCTGTATCATTATACTAGTCTGTATCATTATACAAGTCTGTATCATTATACTAGTCTGTATCATTATACAAGTCTGTATCAGTATACAGGTCTTTATCATTATACAAGTCTGTATCATTATACAAGTTTGTATCATTATACTAGTCTGTATCATTATACTATTCTGTATCATTATACTAGTCTGTATCATTATACAAGTCTGTATCATTATACAAGTCTGTATCATTATACTAGTCTGTATCATTATACACGTCTGTATCATTATACTAGTCTGTATCATTATACAAGTCTGTATCATTATACAAGTTTGTATCATTATACTAGTCTGTATCATTATACTAGTCTGTATCATTATACTAGTCTGTATCATTATACAAGTCTGTATCTTTATACAAGTTTGTATCATTATACTAGTCTGTATCATTATACTAGTCTGTATCATTATACTAGTCTGTATCATTATACTAGTCTGTATCATTATACTAGTCTGTATCATTATACAAGTCTGTATCATTATACAAGTTTGTATCATTATACTAGTCTGTATCATTATACTAGTCTGTATCATTATACTAGTCTGTATCATTATACAAGTCTGTATCATTATACAAGTCTGCATCATTATACAAGTCTGTATCATTATACTAGTCTGTATCATTATACAAGTCTGTATCATTATACAAGTCTGTATCATTATACTAGTCTGTATCATTATACTAGTCTGTATCATTATACTAATCTGTATCATTATACAAGTCTGTATCATTATACAAGTCTGTATCATTATACAAGTCTGTATCATTATACTAGTCTGTATCAATATACTAGTCTGTATCATTATACTAGTCTGTATCATTATACAAGTCTGTATCATTATACAAGTCTGTATCATTATAAAAGTCTGTATCATTATACTAGTCTGTATCATTATACAAGTCTGTATCATTATACAAGTCTGTATCATTATACAAGTCTGTATCATTATACTAGTCTGTATCATTATACAGGTTTTTGTTATAAAAGTGTCATGATGCAGGTCTGCATTTTTTCCTCTATCATTATATAAGTCTATCACTATACAAATTTGTATTATTACATTATAAAAGTCTGTGTCATTATAGAACTCAGGACCCCTGACCTCTCAGGACCCCTCACCTCTCAGGACCCCTGATCTCTCAGGACCCCCTGACCTCTCATGACCGCTGACCTCTCAGGACCCCTGACCTATCAGGACCCCTGACCTCTTAGGACCCCTGACTTCTCATGACCTCCTGATCTCTCAGCACCCCTGACCTCTCAGGACCCCTGACCTCTCAGGACTTCTGACCTCTCAGGACCCCTGATCTCTCATGACCCCTGACCTCTCATAACCCCTTACCTCTCAGGACTTCTGAGAATATACACATATCTGGATTCATATCAGCAATACTAAGCTGTTGGATCCTTAGTCCTTCACTTGTCTTAGTGCAATATAAGCTAAGATGTCGTAGTTATACATTATTAGTTATCCCCGCCAGGGTATCTAAGTGGTTGACAGACAGATTGACAGACACATACATACACAGACACACACACATACACACAGATGAGTCAAAGGGATGTTAGGAAGTATTTCTTCAGCCAAATTTGTTAGGAAGTGGAATAGTCTGGCAAGTGATGTAGTGGAGGCAGGAACCATACATAATTTTAAGACGAGGTATGATAAAGCTCATGGAGCAGGGAGAGAGAGGACCCAGTAGCGGTCAGTGAAGAGGCGGGGCCAGGAGCTGAGTCTCAACCCCTGCAACCACAAATAGATGAGTACAAATAGGTGAGTACACACACACACACACACACACACAGCCCCGGTGGCCTGGTGGCTAAAGCTCTCGCTTCACACACGGAGGGCCCGGGTTCAATTCCCGGCGGGGCGGAAACATTTTGAAGTGTTTCCTTACACACACACACACATACAACAGGCCTAGTGTCTAATCGACATGTGCCTAGAACAAAATAGTAACTAACTAACACACATACAGGAAATTACATAATAGGAACACTTCAGTCTGGAGGTCCCAAGGTGGTAATTGCAGTGATGTATAACCCACCACAGAACAGCAGGAGGCCAAGGCAAGAATATGATGAGAGTAACAGAGCGATGGTTGACACACTGGCTGAAGTGGCCAGAAGAGCTCATGCGAGCAGGGCAAAGCTACTGATAATGGATGACTTAAGCCACAAGGAAATCCACTGGGAGAACTTAGAGCCACATGGGGCCCAGAAACGTGGAGGGCTAAGATGATGGAGGTGGTACTAGAAAACCTCATGCATCAACACGTAAGGGACACTACTAGAGAGAGAGGAGATGATGAACCAGCGAGACTGGACCTAGTATTCACCTTGAGTAGTGCAGATATTGAGGCCATCACATATGAAAGACCCCTCGGGGCCAGTGACCACGTTCTGAGCTTTGAATACATAGAGTTACAAGTGGAGAGAGAAACAGGAAGGGCAGGACGAATGAAGCCAAACTACAAGAGTGGGGACTACGTGGGAATGAAGAACTTCCTGAATGGGGTTCAGTGGGACAGAGAACTGGCAGGGAAGTCAGTAAACGAGATGATGGAATATGTGAAAACAATATACAAGGAAGCTGAATGTTTGTTCCCAAGGGTAACAGAAAAAACGAGAAAGCCAGGATGATCCTGTGGTTCACCCAGAGGTGTAGGGAGGCCAAAACCAAGTGTGCTAGAGAATGGAAGAAGTATAGAAGGCAAAGGACCCAGAAGAATAAGAAGAGAAATCGGAGAGCCAGAAATGAATATGCACAGTAAGGAGGGAGGCCCAACGGCAATCTGAAGATGACATAGCAGCGAAAGCCAAATCTGACCCGAAGCTGTTGTACAGCCACATCAGGAGGAAAACATCAGTCAAGGACCAGGTAATCAGGCTGAGGAAGGGAGGAGGGGAGATCACAAAAAACGACCGCGAAGTATGTGAGGAGCTCAACATGAGACTCAAAGAAGTGTTCACAGTGGAGACAGAAGGGACTCCAGAAAGACAGAGAGACGAGTTTGACCATCAGGTGTTGGACACAATACATACAACCGAGGAAGAAGTGAAGAGCCTTCTAAGCGAGCTAGATACCTCAAAGGCGATGGGGCCAGATAACATCTCTCCATGGGTCTGAGAGAGGGAGCAGAGGTGCTATGTGAAGCACTAACAACAATCTTCAACACATTTGTCGAAACATGGAGACTACCTGAGGTATGGAAGACAGCAAATGTAGTCCCGATTTTTAAAAATTGAGACAGACATGAAGCATTAAACTACAGACCAGTGTCACTAACATGCATAGTATGCAAATTAATGGAGAAGATTATCAGGAGAAGAGTGGTGGAGCACCTAGAAAGGAACGAGCTCATCAATGACAGCCAGCACAGGTTCTGGGACTGGAAATCCTGTGTCACAAACCTACTGGAGTTCTACGACAGGGTGACAACAATAAGACAAGAGAGAGAGGGGTGGGTAGATTGCATTTTCTTGGACTGTAAGAAGGCGTTTGGCACAGTTCCACACAAGAGATTAGTGCAAAAGCTGGAGGACCAGGCAGGGATAACAGGGAAGGCACTACAGTGGATCAGGGAATACCTGTCAGGAAGACAACAGCGAGTCATGGTGCGTGGTGAGGTATTATAGTGGGCTCCTGTAACGAGCGGGGTTCCACAGGGGTCAGTCTTAAGACCGGTCCTGTTTCTGGTATTTGTGAACGACATTACGGAAAGAATAGAATCCGAAGTGTCCCTGTTTGCAGATGATGTGAAGTTGATGAGAAGAATTCAACTGGATGAGGACCAGGCAGAATTACAAAGGGATCTGGACAGGCTGCAGGCATGGTCTCTCAGCTGGCTCCTGGAGTTCAACCCCACCAAATGCAAAGTCATGAAGTTTGGGGAAGGGCAAAGAAGACCGCAGTCGGAGTACACTCTAGGGGGCCAGAGACTACAAACCTCACTCAAGGAAAAGGATCTTGGGGTGAGTATAACACCGGGCACATCTCCTGAGGCGCACATCAATCAAATAACTGCTGCAGCATCCGGGTGCTTAGCATCTTAATAAGGACTCGTTCAGGACCCTGTACACTGTGTACATCAGGCCCATATTGGAGTATGCAGCACCAGTTTGGAACCCACATCTGGTAAACATGTTGCAAACCTTTGCACTTTCTCTAATTTCCTTACGTGCTTGTCTTGGTGTGGGTTGCATACTGCATACTCTAACATGGGCCTGACGTACTCGCTGTACAGTCTTGAACGATTCCGTACTATGGTGTCAAAACGCTATTTTTAGGTTTCCAGGGGACCATATGCTGCAACAGTTATTTGGTTAATGTGCGCCTTAAAAACTGGGTTGCTGTATGACCCTTGTAGGTTTAGTGCTTCTTTTTTATTATAATAATAATAATTTAAAAACTGGGACTACATTTGCTGTCTTCCATACCTCAGGGAGCTGCCCTGTTTTGATAGATGTGTTGAAGATTGTTGTTAGTGGTACACAGAGTGCCTCTGCTCCCTCTCTCAGGACCCATGGAGAGATGTTATCCGGCCCCATCGCCTTTGAGGTGTCTAGTTTGAATAGCAGCCACCCCACCTCTTTCTCGGTTGTATGTATTGTCTAGCACTTGGAGGTGAACCCCACACCTCCATATTTCAGGAGTCCTTTCCGTCTCCACTGTGAATACTTCTTTAAATCTCACGTTGAGTTCCTCACATATTTCTCGGTCATCTCTTCTGATCTCGCCTCCTTCTTTCCTCAGCCTGATTACCTGGTTCTTGACTGTTGTTTTCCTCCTGATGTGACTATACTACAGCTTTGGGTCTGACTTTCCTTTCGCTGCTATGTCATTTTCGTATTACCGATGGGCCTCCCTCCTTACCTGTGCATATTTATTTCTGGCTCTTCAACTACTCTCCTTATTCTCCTGAGTCCTTTGCCTCCTATACTTCTTCCATTCTCTAGTGCATTTAGTTTTAGCCTCTCTACTCCTCTTGATAAACCAAGGGGTCGTTGTGGCCTCATTATTTTTGTTGCCCTTGGGTTCAGACTTCTTGCTGTCTTGCATATTGTTGTCACACATTCCATCATCTTATTGACTGATTTCCCTGCTAGTTCTGTCACACTGACTCTAGTGTAGGAAGTTCCTTAAGCCTGTGTAGTCCCGTCTCTTGTAGTTTGGCTTCCTCCGCTCTGCCCTTCCTGCTTATCTCTCCACTAGTAACTCTATTATGTATTCGAAGCTCAGAACCACATTATCACTAGCTTTGTGGGGTCTTTCATATGTGATGTCCTCTATATCTGCACTACTTAAGGTGAATACTAGGTCCAGTCTTGCTGGTTCGTCTTCTCTCTCTTTGGTAGTGTCCCTAAATTGCTGATGCATGAGGTTTTCCAGTACCACCTCCAACATCTTTGCCCTCCACGTTTTTGTTCCCCCATGCGGCTCCAGGTTTTCTCAGTCGATTTCTTTGTGGTTGAAGTCACCCACGACCAGTAGCTTTGCCCGGCCCATATGGGCCCTTCTGGCAACTTCAGCCAGTGTGTCAACCATTGCTCTGTTACTCTCATCATGTTCTTGCCTTGGCCTCCTGCTATTCTGTGGTTGGTTAAACTTCACTGCAATTACCACCTTGGGACCTCCAGACTGAAGTGTTCCTATTATGTAGTCTCTTGCGTCTCCTCTGTCTCCAGTTCCTCAAAATCTCATTGGTTTTTGATGAGCAGTGCCACTCCTCTACCCCCTCTATTCCCTCTGTCTTTCCTCAGGATCTGATATCTAGTTGGAAAGATGGCATCTGTTACCATTCCTGTGAGTTTGGTTTCTGTAAGTGTGTGTGTGTGTGTGTTTGTACTAACTTGTTGTGCCAGGAGAGAGTCGAGTCTCAGCTCCTGGGCCAGGCAGCAGGAGCAAGGTTGATAAATTGACCTGCGAGGTGACTTTTATCTCAGTACTAGTGACTGACCTATGTCTCGGTACTAGTGACTGACCTGTGTCTCGGTACTAGTGACTGACCTGTGTGTCACTAGTATCTAGACACTGGTCAGTCACTAGTACCGAGACACAGGTCAGTCACTAGTACCGAGACATAGGTCAGTCACTGACCTGTGTGTCATTTCTGTTGACTGACCTTTGTCTCAGTTCTGGTGACTGACCTGTGTCTCAATACTTTCGACTGACCTGTATCACAGTGCTGGTGACTAACCTGTGTCTCAGTACTGGTGACTGACCTGTTTCTCAGTACTTGTGACTGACCAGTGTCTCAGTACTGGTGACTGACCTGAAGGGTGACCTGTGTTTCAGTACTAGTGACTGACCTGTGCCTCGGTACTGGTGGCTGACCAGCAGGGTGACATGTGTCTCTGTACTGGTGACTGACCTGCAAGGTGACCTGTCTCAGTACTGGTAAGTGACCTGCAGGGTGAACTGTGTCTCAGTACTGGTGACTTACCTGCAGGGAGACCTGTGTCTCAGTACTGGTGAATGACCTATAATGTGGCCTGTCTCGGAACTGGTGACTGATCTGCAGTGAGACCTGTCTCTCGTTACTGGTGACTGACTTGCAGGGTTACCTGTGTCTCAGTACTGGTGACTGACCTGCTGGGTGACCTGTCTCAGTACTGGTGACTGACCTGCAGGGTGACCTCTGTCTCAGTACTAGTGACTGACCTGTAGGGTGACCTGTGTCTCAGTACTGGTGACTGACCTGCAGGGTGACCTCTGTCTCAGTACTAGTGACTGACCTGTTTCTTAGTACAAGTGACTGACCTGAGAGGTAACCTGTACCGTCACTCCTGTACTCACCTAGTTGTACTCGCCTAGTTGTGGTTGCAGGGGTCGATTCAAAGCTCCTGGCCCCGCCTCTTAACTGGTCGCTACTAGGTCACTCTCCCTGCTCCATGAGCTATATCATACCTCTTCCTAAAGCTATGTATCGATTCTGCCTCCACTACATCACTTCCCAGACTGTTCCACTTCCTGACAACTCTGTGACTGAAGAAATACTTCCTAACATCCCTGTGATTCATCTGAGTCTTCAGCTTCCAACTGTGACCTCTTGTTTCTGTGTCCCAAATCCGAAACATCCTGTCTCTGTCCACCTTAATGATTCCTCTCAGTATTTTATATGTCGATATCATATCCCCCCAATCTCTTCTGTCATCCTGTGTCGTCAGGTCGATTTCCCGTAACCTCTCCTTGTAGGATATACCCCTTAGCTCCGGGACTAGTCTTGTTGCAAACTTTTGCACTTTATTTTCTTACATGCTTGGCTAGGTGTGGGTTCCAAACTGGTGCTGCATACTCCAGTATGGGCCTAACGTACACAGTGTACAGGGTCCTGAACGATTAAGATATCGGAATGTTTTCTTAAGTTTGCTAGGCGCCCGGATGCTGCAGCAGTTAATTGATTGATGTGCGCCTCAGGAGATGTGCCCGGTGCTATACTCACCCCAAGATCCTTTTCCTTGAATGAGGTTTGAGTCTCTGGCCCCCTAGACTGTACTCCGTCTTGGTCTTCTTTGCCATTCACCAATCTTCATGACTTTGCACTTGGTGGGGTTGAACTCCAGAAAGCAGTTGCTGGACCAGGCCTGCAGCCTGTCCAGATCCCTCTGTAGTTCTGCCTGGTCCTCTTCCGACTGAATTTGTCTCATCAACTTCACATCATCTGCAAACAGGGACACTTCGGAGTCTATTCCTTCCGTCATGTCGTTCACAAATACCAGAAACAGCACCGGTCCTAGGACTGACCCATGTCTGAGACCTGTGTCTCAGTACTGGTGACTGACCTGTCTCGGCACTAGTGACTGACCTGCGAGGTAACCTGTGTCTCAGTACTGATGACTGACTTGCAGGGTGACCTGTGTCTAGGTACTTGTGACTGACTTGCAGGGTGACCTGTGTCTCAGTACTGATGACTGACTTGCAGGGTGACCTGTGTCTCAGTACTGATGACTGACTTGCAGGGTGACCTGTGTCTAGGTACTTGTGACTGACTTGCAGGGTGACCTGTGTCTAGGTACTTGTGACTGACTTGCAGGGTGACCTGTGCCTCAGTACTGATGACTGACCTGCAGGGTGACCTGTGTCTAGGTACTTGTGACTGACTTGCAGGGTGACCTGTGTCTCAGTACTGATGACTGACTTGCAGGGTGACCTGTGTCTCAGTACTTGTGACTGACTTGCAGGGTGACCTGTGTCTCAGTACTGATGACTGACTTGCAGGGTGACCTGTGTCTAGGTACTTGTGACTGACTTGCAGGGTGACCTGTGCCTCAGTACTGATGACTGACCTGCAGGGTGACCTGTGTCTAGGTACTTGTGACTGACTTGCAGGGTGACCTGTGTCTCAGTACTGATGACTGACTTGCAGGGTGACCTGTGTCTAGGTACTTGTGACTGACTTGCAGGGTGACCTGTGTCTCAGTACTGATGACTGACCTGCAGGGTGACCTGTGTCTAGGTACTTGTGACTGACCTGCAGGGTGACCTGTGTCTCAGTACTGATGACTGACTTGCAGGGTGACCTGTGTCTAGGTACTTGTGACTGACTTGCAGGGTGACCTGTGCCTCAGTACTGATGACTGACCTGCAGGGTGACCTGTGTCTAGGTACTTGTGACTGACTTGCAGGGTGACCTGTGCCTCAGTACTGATGACTGACTTGCAGGGTGACCTGTGCCTCAGTACTGATGACTGACCTGCAGGGTGACCTGTGTCTAGGTACTTGTGACTGACTTGCAGGGTGACCTGTGCCTCAGTACTGATGACTGACTTGCAGGGTGACCTGTGTCTAGGTACTTGTGACTGACTTGCAGGGTGACCTGTGCCTCAGTACTGATGACTGACCTGCAGGGTGACCTGTGTCTAAGTACTTGTGACTGACTTGCAGGGTGACCTGTGTCTCAGTACTGATGACTGACTTGCAGGGTGACCTGTGTCTAAGTACTTGTGACTGACTTGCAGGGTGACCTGTGTCTCAGTACTGATGACTGACTTGCAGGGGGCCTGTGCCTCAGTACTGATGACTGACCTGCAGGGTGACCTGTGTCTAAGTACTTGTGACTGACTTGCAGGGTGACCTGTGTCTCAGTACTGATGACTGACTTGCAGGGTGACCTGTGTCTAGGTACTTGTGACTGACCTGCAGGGTGACCTGTGTCTAGGTACTGGTGATTGACCTGCAGGGTGACCTGTGACCTGCTCCAAGCTTCACAACACTCATAACTTGACCTCATCATTATCTCTCTCTTACTTCTTCTCTTTTCCTAAATTTCTTTGCTTCTTCTTTTTCCAGCTTACATGAGTTCTGAGTTTTTCCTTTCCTGGGTGTTTGTTCCCCCTCCTAGGTGTTTGTTCCCCCTCCTAGGTGTTTGTTCCCCTCCTAGGTGTTTGTTCCCTCCTAGGTGTTTGTTCCCCTCCTAGGTGTTTGTTCCCCTCCTAGGTGTTTGTTCCCTCTCTAGGTGTTTGTTCCCCTCCTAGGTGTTTGTTCCCCTCCTAGGTGTTTGTTCCCCTCCTAGGTGTTTGTTCCCCTCTTAGGTGTTTGTTCCCCTCCTAGGTGTTTGTTCCCCTCCTAGGTGTTTGTTCCCCTCTAGGTGTTTGTTCCCCTCCTAGGTGTTTGTTCCCTCCTAGGTGTTTGTTCCCTCTAGGTGTTTGTTCCCTCTTAGGTGTTTGTTCCCCTCTAGGTGTTTGTTCCCCCCTAGGTGTTTGTTCCCCTCTAGGTGTTTGTTCCCCTCCTAGGTGTTTGTTCCCCTCCTAGGTGTTTGTTCCCACTCTAGGTGTTTGTTCCCCCTTAGATGTTTGTTCCCTCCTAGGTGTTTGTTCCCCCCTAGGTGTTTGTTCCCCTCTAGGTGTTTGTTCCCTCTTAGGTGTTTGTTCCCTCCTAGGTGTTTGTTCCCCTCTAGGTGTTTGTTCCCCTCTAGGTGTTTGTTCCCTATCCTCTAGGTGTTTGTTCCCTCCTAGTGTTTGTTCCCTCTAGGTGTTTGTTCCCCCTAGGTGTTTGTTCCCTCCTAGGTGTTTGTTCCCTTTCTAGGTGTTTGTTCCCCTCCTAGGTGTTTGTTCCCTCCTAGGTGTTTGTTCCCTCTTAGGTGTTTGTTCCCTCCTCCTAGGTGTTTGTTCCCCTCTAGGTGTTGTTCCCTCTAGGTTTGTTCCTCCTCCTAGGTGTTTGTTCCCTCCTAGGTGTTTGTTCCCTCTAGGTGTTTGTTCCCCTCCTAGGTGTTTGTTCCCCTCCTAGGATGTTTGTTCCCTCCTAGGTGTTTGTTCCCTCTAGGTGTTTGTTCCCCTCCTAGGTGTTTGTTCCCTCCTAGGTGTTTGTTCCCGTCTTAGGTGTTTGTTCCCTCCTAGGTGTTTGTTCCACTCTAGGTGTTTGTTCCCCTCCTAGGTGTTTGTTCCCCTTCCTAGTGCTTGTTCCCCTCCTAGGTGTTTGTTCCCTCTAGGTGTTTGTTCCCTCCTAGGTGTTTGTTCCCTCCTAGGTGTTTGTTCCCTCCTAGGTGTTTGTTCCCCTCCTAGGTGTTTGTTCCCCTCCTAGGTGTTTTCTCCCCTCCTAGGTGTTTGTTCCCCTTCCTAGGTGCTTGTTCCCCTCCTAGGTGTTTGTTCCCTTCTAGGAGTTTGTTCCCCTCCTAGGTGTTTGTTCCCTCCAAGGTGTTTTCCCTCCTAGGTGTTTGTTCCAGCTTCCTAGGTGTTTGTTCCCCTCTAGGTGTTGTTCCCTCTAGGTGTTTGTTCCCCCTCCTAGGTGTTTGTTCCCCTCCTAGGTGTTTGTTACCCTCCTAGGTGTTTGTTCCTCTCCTAGGTGTTTGTTCCCCTCCTAGGTGTTTTCTCCCCTCCTAGGTGTTTGTTCCCCCTTCCTAGGTGCTTGTTCCCCTCCTAGGTGTTTGTTCCCCTTCTAGGTGTTTGTTCCCCCTCCTAGGTTTTGTTCCCCTCCTAGGTGTTTGTTACCCTCCTAGGTGTTTGTTCCCCTCCTAGGTGTTTGTTCCCCTCCTAGGTGTTTGTTCCCCCTCCTAGGTGTTTGTTCCACCTCCTAGGTGTTTGTGCCATCACCTAGGTGTTTGTTCCACCTCCTAGGTGTTTGTGCCATCACCTAGGTGTTTGTTCCACCTCCTAGATGTTTGTTCCCCTCGTAGGTGTTTGTTCCCCCACCTAGGTGTTTGTTCCCCCTTATAGATGTTTGTTCTCCTCCTAGGTGTTTCTTCCTCCTCCTAGGTGTTTCTTCCCCCTCCTAGGTGTTTGTTACCCTTCCTAGGTGTTTGTTCCCCCTCCTAGGTATTTGTTCCCCTCCTTGATGTTTGTTTCTTTTCTAGGTGTTTGTTCCCCCTCCTAGGTGTTTGTTCCTCTCCTAGGTGTTTGTTCCCCTCCTAGGTGTTTGTTCCTCTCCTCCTTGGTGTTTGTTTCACTCCTCACGGGTGTTTGTTTACCTCTTCCTGGGTGTTTGTTCCCCTCCTCCTAGGTGTTTGTTCCCCTCCTCCTGGGTGTTTGTTCCCCTCCTCCTGGGTGTTTGTTCCCCTCCTCCTGGGTGTTTGTTTCCCTCGTCCTGGGTGTTTGTTCCCCTCCTCCTGGGTGTTTGTTCCCCTCCTCCTGGGTGTTTGTTCCCCTCCTCCTAGGTGTTTGTTCCCTCTCCTGGGTGTTTGTTCCCCTCCTCCTGGGTGTTTGTTCCCCCTCCTAGGTGTTTGTTCCCCTCCTGGGTGTTTGTGACCCTCTTCTTGGGTGTTTGTTTCCCTCCTCCTAGGTGTTTGTTCCCCTCTTCCTGGGTGTTTGTTTCCCTCCTCCAAGGTGTTTTTTCCCCTCCTCCTGGGTGTTTGTTTCCCTCCTCCTAGGTGTTTGTTTCCCTCCTCTGGGGTGTTTGTTCCTCTCCTCCTGGGTGTTTGTTTCCCTTTTCCTGGGTGTTTGTTCCCCTCCTCCTAGGTGTTTGTTCCCTCCTCCTAGGTGTTTGTTCCCCTCCTCCTAGGTGTTTGTTCCCCTCCTCTTGGGTGTTTGTTTCCCTTCTCCTGGGTGTTTGTTACCCTCCTCCTGGGTGTTTGTTTCCCTCCTCCTGGGTGTTTGTTCCCCTCCTCCTAGGTGTTTCTTTCCCTCCTCCTGGGTGTTTGTTCCCCTCCTCCTGGGTGTTTGTTCCCCTCCTCCTGGGAGTTTGTTTCCTTCTTCCTGGGTGTTTTTTCCTCCTCTGGGTGTTTGTTCCCTCCCCTGGGTGTTTGTTCCCCTCCTCTTGGGTGTTTGTTCCCCTTCTCCTGGGTGTTTGTTTCCCGCCTCCTGGGTGTTTGTTACCCCTCCTCCTGGGTGTTTGTTTCCCGCCTCCTGGGTGTTTGTTCCCCTCCCCCTGGGTGTTTGTTCCACTCCTCCTGGGTGTTTGTTCCCCTCTTCCTGGGTGTTTGTTCCCCCTCCTAGGTGTTTGTTCCCTTCCCCCTGGGTGTTTGTTCCACTCCTCCTGGGTGTTTGTTCCCCTCTTCCTGGGTGTTTGTTCCCCTCCTCCTAGGTGTTTGTTCCCCTCCTCCTGGGTGTTTGTTCCTCCTCCTAGGAGTTTTTCTCCTCCTCCTGGGTGTTTGTTCCCTCCTCCTGGGTGTTTGTTCCTCTTCCTGGGTGTTTGTTTCCCTCCTCCTTTGTGTTTGTTCCCCTCCTCCTGGGTGTTTGTTCCCCCTCCTAGGAGTTTTTCTCCTCTTCCTGGGTGTTTGTTCCCCTTCTCCTTGGTGTTTGCTTCCCCCCTCCTGGATGTTTGTTACCTCACTCCTGGATGTTTGTTCCCACCCTCCTGGGTGTTTGTTACCACTCTCCTGTCTGTTTCACCCTCCTGGTTGTTTGTTCCCTCTCTCTTGGGTGTTTGTTCCCACTCTCCTGTCTGTTTGTTTCCACCCTCCTGGGTGTTTGTTGTACGGTTGTACTTATAACGGCTGTTCACGTGATTTCCAACCTCTGCCCATGTGATCTGGCATCAGCCAATCATAGGCCTGCCTTTTGAATGTCTCAGTGCCGTGCGGCCCCTCGAGCAGTTCCCTTGGGGTAGGCATACGAGACGGACACAGGCATAGGCTCTCAGCTCCCATATATCCAACGCCTCATTAAACGCTACCAAAAACCAAGCTCATCGTCTGTTAATATTACCAAATCTATGAAAAGAACCCCACAACACATTGTTACCACCTGAGTGTTTGTTCCCACGTGGGTGTTTGTTCCCACCCTCCGGGTGTTTGTTCTTACCTTTTTTGGGCGTTTGTTTCCACCCTCTTGTTTGTTTGTTCCACCCTCCTGGGTGTTTGTTCTCCCCTCCTGGGTGTTTGTTCCCACCCTTCTGGGTATTTGTTCCCACCCTCCTGGGCATTTGTTCCCACCCTCCTGGGTGTTTGTTCCCACCCTCCTGGGTGTTTGTTCTCCCCTCCTGGGTGTTTGTTCCCACCCTTCTGGGTATCTGTTCCCACCCTCCTGGGCATTTGTTCCCACCCTCCTGGGTGTTTGTTCCCACCCTCCTGGGTGTTTGTTCCCACCCTTCTGGATATTTGTTCCCACCCTCATTAACTAACACTTTTAATATATCTCTTCAAACAGGTGTAGTGTCTGATATGTGGAAGTTGGCCAGTGTAATTCCTCTTTTTTAAAGCAGGGGACAAGTCACTACAGACATTAAGTCTGACCTCAATTGTAGGCAATTTACTAGAGTCAATTATAGCTGATTTTATAAGAAGTCATCTTGATAAGTATAATTTGATTAATGATACTCAGCATGGATTCTTTCTTCAGTAAAGCTTTTGAGGCTGTTGATCATGATACAGAATTTGAAATTGTTTATTTGGATTTTAGTAAGGCTTTTGATAGAGTACCACACCAGAGACTGTTAAAGAAAGTGGCAGCTCATGGTATTGGGGGAATGGTGTTGTCATGGACTGAGTCATGGCTTACCAACAGGAAGCAGAGTGTGCATAAATGGGGTAAAATCTGAGTGGGGGCTCTGTAACAAGTGGCGTTCCACAGGGATCAGTCTTAGGCCCGTTGTTGTTTATAATATATATCAATGACCTTGATGAGGGAATTACTAGTGATATGAGCAGATTCGCTGATGACACGAAGATAGATAGGATGATGTCATGGAACTTCAGGAGGATTTAGACAAACTCAGTTGTGGTCAGCAGAAGAGCTGAACTCTCCTCCAGGCTGATGGACTGACAACCTTAAATACGTTTCCTCTGTATTTGGATAAGCTACTGTGTAGGCGAAACGTTTTATGAACAAAGATACACAGCTGTTGTACTAGGGGAGACATAACACACACAACCCGCACATAGAAGAGAGGAGTTTACGACGACCTTTCGGTCCGACTTGGACTAAAACGGACCGAAACGTCGTCGTCAGCTCCTCTCTTCTATGTGTGGGTTGTATGTGTATTGTTGCAGTCACGGTATTGTGCCTTTGTTTGTTATTTAGGGGAGACGAGCGAAGTGGAAGATGGGCATTAACAAAGGAGATATAAATAAGGCCCTGAGGATATCCCTTCAAGAGAGAACCAGCAATAATGGATTTAAATTAGATAAATTTAAGTTTAGAAAGGCTATAGGAAAGTATTGATTTGGAAATAGAGTAGCTGAAGAGTCTGCATAGCAGAGTTACTTAAAACTATAACCTTGGGTAGTTTCAAATTTAGGTTGGATAAATACATGAGTGAGAGGGGCTGGATTTAAGCGGGACTTGTACATGAGTTAACAGGGTTATCAAAGCTTATTGCTTGGGTAACATTGAAAATGTTAATGGGTTTGAGAAAGACTTGTCTAGTATGGGCCAGTAGGCCTGCTGTAGTGTTCCTCCCTTTCTTATGTGCTCCCCCTCCCTCCGCACTTGTGTGTGACTAGCTAATGTTCCAAGTCGAACTGAAACGTTGCCATAAGATTAATTTTGGTAAGCGCGCTCACGCGCGTGTGTGTGAGCCCCACACACACACACCTGCTGACATATAAGTGCACCTGTGTGGTCTAAAAGCCTTCATAAAAGTGCACTCTGAGTACTCTGCCAGTACACTGAGTACATCAATCTCTCCCAGTGATAAAGTCGACAGTAAGTCAGCATCAGTGCTGACATCAGCTGCCAACATGAGCGTCAAGACGCACGTCACACCAGCGCCAGCAGCGGGTATGACGTCAAGTGTTGTGGTGACGCTGGTAGCGCACACTGTGACGTCACTCTAACCTCACTGTTGGCAACCCAGGAGCTCAGGTGACTCCTTGTGACGTCATAGAAAGGGAAATCAAACACGTCAGGTAACTGGCGGTCAGGGAACATTACGTCATTGGAAGGGAAGCAGAGGAAGGCTCGTGATTGGAAGAGGTAATATGACGTCACTGGAAGGAGAGTGAAGGAAGGCTGGTGATTGGTAGAGGTAATATGACGTCACAGGTTGGAGTGCAGGATGGAAGGTGATTGGTAGAGGTAATATGACGTCACTGCGAGGTGAGTGCAGGAAGGCTCCTGATTGGACAAGCATCACTGCAGACGTTGCCAGTGTCTGCCATACTGTTGTTTACATTATTATCCACTACTAAAACTCAGACTTTTTCAAAACATTGTTAAAAAAAAAAAAAAAAAATGTAAGCAAACAAAATCAAACAGACAAACAAATGTTTGTTCTTGGGTTGACCAAGAAGAGAGAGAAGTAAATAATACAACACATTCAAGATGGTAGCACTCTCCGTCCCCACGACCCCGAGACCTCCACGACCCCGAAACCCCTAGACCTCCACAACCCCTAGACCTCCACAACCCCCCAGACCCCACAACCTCCACACCCTAGACCTCCACAACCACCAGCTCCCATATTCAAAACTATAACTCAAAACTAATAATAATATAATCATATATACATATAATAATAATAATAATAATAATAATAATAATAATAATAATAATAATAATAATAATAATAATAATAATAATAATAATAATAATAATAATAATAATAATAATAATAATAATAATAATAATAATAATAATAATAATAATAGAAGTAATGTGTGAGAGCGAGAGAGAGAGCAACCACTACAGTGGTACTGTCACCACTACAGTGGTACTGTTATCACTAGGGTACTGTACATACGTGGTAGTCACACTACGTGGTCTGTCATCACTACGTGGTACTGTCATCACTACGAGGTACTGTCACCACTACAGTGGTAGTCACCACTACAGTGGTACTGTCATCACTACTGTGGTACTGTCATCACTACTGAGGTACTGTCACCACTACAGTGGTATTGTCATCACTACTGTGGTACTGTCATCACTACAGTGGTACTGTCACCACTACAGTGGTACTGTCATCACTACTGTGGTACTGTCACACTACAGTGGTACTGTCACCACTACAGTGGTACTGTCACCACTACAGTGGTACTGTCATCACTACTGTGGTACTGTCATCACTACAGTGGTAGTCACCACTACAGTGGTACTGTCACAACTACAGTGGTACTGTCATCACTACAGTGATACTGTCACCACTACAGTGATACTGTCACACTACAGTGTACTGTCATCACTACAGTGATACTGTCACCAATACAGTGGTACTGTCACCACAATAGTGGTATTGTCATCACTACAGTGATACTGTCACCACTACAGTGGTAATGTCACCTCTACAGTGGTACTGTCATCACCACTGTTATACTGTCATCACTACAGTTGTAGTCACCACTACAGTGGTACTGTCACAACTACAGTGGTACTGTCATCACTACAGTGGTACTGTCACACTACATGGTAATGTCACACTACAGGTACTGTATACTACAGTGATACTGTCACCACTACAGTGATACTGTCATACCTACAGTGATACTGTCACCAATACAGTGGTACTGTCACCACTATAGTGGTACTGTCATCACTACAGTGATACTGTCACTACTACAGTGGTACTGTCAACACTATAGTGATACTGTCACTACTACAGTGGTACTGTCACCACTACAGTGGTACTGTCACTACTATAGTGATACTGTCACTACTACAGTGGTACTGTCACAACTACTGTGGTACTGTCATCACTACAGTGGTACTGTCATCACAACAGAGGTACTGTCACCACTACAGTGGTACTGTCATCACTACAGTGATACTGTCACCACTACAGTGATACTGTCACTACTACAGTGATACTGTCATCACTACAGTGGTACTGTCACCACTACAGTGGTATTGTCACCACCACAGTGGTACTGTCTCCACTACAGTGATGCTGTCACCACTGCAGTGATACTGTCATCACTACAGTGATACTGTCACCAATACAGTGGTACTGTCATACTATGGTACTGTCATCACTACAGTGATACTGTCACCACTACAGTGGTACTGTCACCACTACAGTGATATTGTCACCACTACAGTGGTACTGTCACCACTACAGTGATATTGTCACCACTACAGTGGTACTGTCACCACTACAGTGGTACTGTCACCACTACAGTGTACTGTCACCACTACAGTGGTACTGTCACCACTACAGTGTACTTGTCACCACTACAGTGGTACTGTCACCACTACAGTGGTATTGTCATCACTACAGTGGTACTGTCACCACTACAGTGGTACTGTCACCACTACAGTGGTACTGTCACCACTACAGTGGTACTGTCACCACTACAGTGGTACTGTCACCACTACAGTGGTACTGTCACCACTACAGTGGTACTGTCACCACTACAGTGGTACTGTCACCACTACAGTGGTACTGTCACCACTACAGTGATATTGTCACCACTACAGTGGTACTGTCACCACTACAGTGGTACTGTCACCACTACAGTTGTACTGTCACCACTACAGTGGTACTGTCACCACTACAGTGGTACTGTCACCACTACAGTGGTACTGTCACCACTACAGTGGTATTGTCACCACTACAGTGGTACTGTCACCACTACAGTGGTACTGTCACCACTACAGTGGTACTGTCACCGCTACAGTGGTATTGTCACCACTACAGTGGTACTGTCACCACTACAGTGGTATTGTCACCACTACAGTGGTACTGTCACCACTACAGTGGTACTGTCACCACTACAGTGGTACTGTCACCACTACAGTGGTACTGTCACCACTACAGTGGTATTGTCACCACTACAGTGGTACTGTCACCACTACAGTGGTATTGTCACCACTACAGTGGTATTGACACCACTACAGTGGTACTGTCACCACTACAGTGGTACTGTCACCACTACAGTGGTACTGTCACCACTACAGTGGTATTGTCACCACTACAGTGGTACTGTCACCACTACAGTGGTATTGTCACCACTACAGTGGTACTGTCACCACTACAGTGGTATTGTCACCACTACAGTGGTACTGTCACCACTACAGTGGTACTGTCACCACTACAGTGGTACTGTCACCACTACAGTGGTACTGTCACCACTACAGTGGTATTGTCACCACTACAGTGGTACTGTCACCACTACAGTGGTACTGTCACCACTACAGTGGTATTGTCACCACTACAGTGGTACTGTCACCACTACAGTGGTATTGTCACCACTACAGTGGTACTGTCACCACTACAGTGGTATTGTCAACAGTTATTTCACATTTTTTTTTAAATTTCCAAAAAAATTAAATTTGTTTAGCATTTTTTTTTCACCCACTGAATTGGTTGTAATAATAATGTTTTCCCGGCGAGGGTAAGAGTTATCTATATTGTTTTATAGTGCACTATAATGGGGGTGGCGCCCCCTCCTATATCACCCTCCTTGGAAATAACTTGACTCAAACATTTTGTTTTTTTAATACTTTTTATTAATTTTGTCCTTCTTCTTCTTCTTCTTCTTCTTCTTCTTCTTCTTCTTCTTCTTCTTCTTCTTCTTCTTCTTCTTCTTCTTCTTCTTCTTCTTCTTCTTCTTCTTCTTCTTCTTCTTCTTTTATTATTATTATTATTATTATTATTATTTTTTATTATTATTATTATTATTATTATTATTATTATTATTATTATTATTATTATTATTATTATTATTATTATTATTATATTATTATTATTATTATTACTATTAATATTATTATTTCAAGTTTTCATTTTTTTTCACATTTTTTTCGTCTATCTCCAAGTCGTCTTTTATCAACATCCTAATATATTTTTTTTTTTACTCAGATAATTTGTAATGAAATTTTTATTTACTCCAAATCGATTTTCATGCAACGTATATATTTATCTGTGTTCTTGTGGGCCCGTGTAGGTGGCCAGGAGCTGGATCGCCAGCGCACTCAGCTCACACACTCAGGTCCGGAGTTCAAATCTCCTCTGGTACGGCTGGACAACATTAGGGACGTGTTTCCGTAAGATACCTGCTGTCCTTGTTCACCCATCAGTAAAATGGGTACCTGGGTGTTAGTGGACTGGTGTGGGTCGCATCCTGGGACAAAACTGACCTAATTTGCGGGAAATGCTCAGCATAACAAGGGACTTTCTATATAGTAGTATGTCATTAATGTCAGCTAGGACTGTATACCTTGTACATGTACTTGTAGTAAATAAAGATATTATTATTATTATGAATCACGAGATAGTGTATTGTGTATGTATGTATGGCGCATGTATGTAGTGTGTATGTATATATTGTGTATGTATGAATGGTGTCCATACAGTGCACTGGACGTGCAGGTTCGTCTATAACACAACCTTCCCAACATGACTCTCCACACTACACATTCTGACGTAGTCTTCACCCAGGTAGATGTGTTTGTGACTTGACAAAGCTCACTGTCTGGGGGAAAAGTTGTCAATAGAGGATCGCGTTATGCTGCATTTGTGTCTATTTTTTTCAACTGTGTCGTATTTTGTACCATTTACCTGCAGGAAACACCGCTCCTGAAATTTTGAAGCCGATCTAAAGTTCCAAATGTCTTCTTGTGGATGTCATGTTTGTTAGTGTTGCGAATAACTCCCAGCAGAGGTCACCTGTGTTTGTTTATTGCTCCACAAACCTTCAACTGGTAATAATTGACCAGGGTTCAAAGTTTGAAGTTGATCGCATAAGTTGTTTTGAAGTTATACGAGAATCTTGGGGTAAGTTAGTGGACATTACTGTGACTATCAGTGTGTCACCTCCACTATTAACTTACATGATCTTTAAACGTTATTAAACTCACGTAATGTATTTTTTATTATAAAAAAAATAAGTTTTCATTATTTCTCAAGATTATTTCTACTTCAATTCTTTTCGGTTTAAAATTTCTACAATCCTCACAGAATTTTATGGGGAATTTCGTTTTTTTTTTATTAAGAGAAACCAGTTTGATAAAAAATCTACAAACCTGGTAAACTGTCACGTACACAACTCAAGTTCAATAAAAAAAATACTTTCAATTAAGATACACCAGCGTTTGAAGTCGACCAGAAGAAGCATTATCTAGCTATTACATAAAAGCCAATTAACAACTTAAAATTCACATGGGTCAAAGTAGAAGCCAAGTTTCTTGTACATGAACTCCATCAAAAGTGAAAGTTTGAAGCTTATCAGATAAGGAATTTTCCAGTAATTTCTGTGATCCCAACCATTCCTAGTTTTATTTCTTGACAGTCTCATTAAAAGTTTAAAATTTCGCCTAAACTTTGTGTGTTCTCCTGCACAGCATATTAGGGGCTTTTGGCATGTACACCTCATTTATACCTATGGATCATTGTATCATGTCTACCTAACTATGTATCATTGTACCATGTCTAAATAAACTATTACTATTACTATTAATATTTTGAAGATGACGAGACGAGGACACTTATAGTTATTAAAAGACGGTCAGCATCGCTACTTTTTATTTTTATTATTAACACATCAGCCGTTTTCCACCAAGACAGAGTGGCCGAAAAAGAAAAACTTTCACCATCATTCACTCCATCACTGTCTTGCCAGAGGAGCGCTTACACTACAGTTATAAAATTGCAACATTAACACCCCTCCTTCAGAGTGCAGACACTGTACTTCCCACCTCCAGGACTCAAGTCCAGCCTGCCGGCTTCCCTGGACCCCTTCATAAATGTTACCTTGCTCACACTCCAACAGCACGTCAAGTCCAAAAAAACATTTGTCTCCATTCGCTCCTATCTAACACACTCACTCACGTTTGCTGGAAGTCCAAGCCCTTCTCACACAAAACCTCCTTTATACCCTCCCTCCCACCTTTCCGAGGCCGACCCCTATCCCACATTCCCTCCACTACATATTTATACACTCTCGAAGTCATTCTATTTTGTTCCATCCTCTCTACATGTACAAACTATCTCAATAATCCCTCCTTAGCCCTCTGGATAATAGTTTTGGTAATCCTGCACATCCTCCTAATTTCCAAACTAAGATTTCTCTGCATTATATTCACACCACACATTGACCTCAGACATGACATCTCCACTGCCTCCAGCCTTCTCCTTGTTGCAACATTCCCCACCCAAGTTTCACACCAATATAAAAACGTTGGCATAACTATACTCTCATAATTTCCCCTCTTTGCTTCCATGGACAACGTTCTTTGTCTCTACAGACTCCTCAGTGCACCACTCATCTTTTTTCCCTCATCAATTCTATGATTCATCTCATCTTTCATAGACCCATATCTGAATACATTCACCTCCTCCCTCCAATCTGATACCCAATCTTTCGTTACCTACTTCTTTTATTATCCTCATCACCTTACTCTTTCCTATATTCACTTTTAATTTTCTTCCTTTACATACCCTACCAAACTCATCCACCAACCTCTGTAACTTCTCTTCAGACTCTCCCAAAAGCACAGTGTCATCAGCAAAGAACAACTGTGACAACTCCTACACTTTGTGTTAGATTCTTTATCTTTTAACTCCACATCTCTTGCCAAGACCCATGGATTCACTTCTCTTACGACCCCATCTATAAATATATTGAACAACCACGGTGACATCACACATCCTTGTCTAAGGCCTACTTTTACTGGGAAATAATCTCCCTCTCTCCTACATACTCTAACCTGAGCCTCACTATCCTCGTAAAAACTCTTCACTGCTTTCAGTAACCTACCTCCTATTCCATACACCTGCAACATCTGCCACATTGCCCCCCTATCCACCCTGTCATACGCCTTTTCCAAATCCATAAATGCCACAAAAACCTCTTTACCCTTATTTATATACTGCTCATCTATATGTTTCACTGCAAACAATTGGTCTACACACCCTCTACCTTTACTAAAGCCTCCTTGTTCATCTGCTATCCTGCTCTCCGTCTTACTCTTAATTCTTTCAATAATAACTCTACCATACACTTTACCAGGTATACTCAACAGACTTATTCCCCTATAATTTTTGCACTCTCTTTTGTCCCCTTTGCCTTTATACAAAGGAACTATACATGCTCTCTGCCAATCCCTAGGTACCTTACCCTCTTCCATACATTTATTAAATAATAGCACCAACCACTCCAAAATTATATCCCCACCTGCTTTTAACATTTCTATCTTTATCTCATCAATCCCAGCTGCCTTACCCCCTTTCATTCTACCCACTGCCTCACGAACTTCCCCCACACTCACAACTGGTTCTTCCTCACTCCTACAAGATGTTATTCCTCCTTGCCCTATACACGATATCACAGATTCCCTATCTTCATCAACATTAAACAATTCCTCAAAATATTTCCTCCATCTTCCCGATACCTCTAACTCTCCATTTAATAACTCTCCTCTCCTATTTTTTAACCGTCAAATCCATTTGTTCTCTAGGCTTCCTCAACTTATTAATCTCACTCCAAAACTTTTTCTTATTTTCAACAAAATTTGTTGATAACATCTCACCCACTCTCTCATTTGCTCTCTTTTTACATTGCTTCACCACTCTCTTAACCTCTCTTTTTCTCTCCATATACTCTTCCCTCCTTGCATCACTTCTACTTTGTAAAAACCTCTCATATGCTAACTTTTTCTCCCTTACTACTCTCTTTATATCGTCATTCCACCAATCGCTCTTCTTCCCTCCTGCACCCACTTTCATGTAACCACAAACTTCTGTTGAACACTCTAACACTACATTCTTAAACGTACCCAATATATCTTCGACCCCATTGCCTACACTCTCACTAGCCCATCTATCCTCCAATAGTTGTTTATATCTTACCCTAACTGCCTCCTCATTTAATTTATGAATCTTCACCTCTCTCTTACTTACTGCTTCCATTTTCCTTGTATCTCATCTATCTTTTACTCACACTTTAGCTACAACTAAAAAGTGAACTGATATATCTGAGGCTCCTCTATAAACATGTACTTATTTAATAAAATTTACACAATGGAGGTTCTGAAGTGCAGTAAGAGAGTGAAGCTTGCCCTCTGAAACACACACTAGGGAGGAGGATTTCAAGCCTATCAGGCGAGTCATTCTAAATATTCCAAGTATAACAGACTAATATAGAGTACTGATAAATGTGTCCACACACTTAATGGTAACTCTCCTGGCCTCAGGTGCACTAGATATTAAATACTGAAGAACTTCAACAAGAGCAAGACTAAAAAAAAAAAAAAAAAGTGATTTAACGGGAATATTTTTTTTTGTATACACAAGAGTGTCCGGTGAGCTGCAACACTTGACTCTCGCAGTTATTATTGAAGGTTTCAACTCAAGTTGCAGAGTTATCAGAGCCGCTCCAGGATGCTGGTAATGAGTCTACAAACTCTGGTCATGGTGTACCTGCACCTTCACTTGTTCCATGAATCTTTCCCCAGTTACAGCACACCATCCTGGAAAATTTGAAGCCTATCCCATGAGGCGTTCTCAAGTCATGAGAGAAAATAAAATAAAAAGATAGAGGAAGAAAAAAATTCAGGCATCTTAAAAACTTTAATCATGGCTCGAACCCTCCTTACAATGTCTCTCTGACATACACACACACATTATTTATATATATATTTTTTTTTTCAACAAGTCGGCCGTCTCCCACCGAGGCAGGGTGACCCAAAAAGAAAGAAAATCCCCAAAAAGAAAATACTTTCATCATCATTCAACACTTTCACCACACTCATACATAATCACTGTCTTTGCAGAGGAGCTCAGATACGACAGCTGAGAAAAGTCCCTCCCAGCTGTCACTATCTCAGACCCCTCCTTTAAAGTGCAGGCATTGTACTTCCCATTTCCAGGACTCAAGTCCAACTAAATCAATTAACTGGTTTCCCTGAATCCCTTCACAAAATGTTACCCTGCTCACACTCCAACAGCTCGTCAGGTCCCAAAAACCATTCGTCTCCATTCAATCCTATTTAAAATGCTCACACATGCTTGCTGGAAGTCCAAGCCCCTCGCCCACAAAACCTCCTTTACCCCCTCCCTCCAACCTTTTCTAGGACGACCCCTACCCCGCTTTCCTTCCCCTACAGATTTATACGCTCTCCAAGTCATTCTACTTTTATCCATTCTCTCTAAATGACCAAACCACCTCAACAACCCCTCTTCAGCCTTCTGACAAATACTTTTAGTAACTCCACACCTCCTAATTTCCACATTCCGAATTTTCTGCATAATATTTACACCACATATTGCCCTTAGACAGGACATCTCCACTGCCTCCAGCCTCCTCCTCGCTGCAGCATTTGCAACCCATGCTTCACACCCATATAAGAGTGTTTGTACCACTATACTTTCGTACATTCCCTTCTTTGCCTCCATGGATAACGTTTTTTGTCTCCACAGATACCTAAACGCACCACTCACCTTTTTTCCTTCATCAATTCTATGGTTAACCTCATCCTTCATAAACCCATCCGATGACACGTCAACTCCCAAATATCTGAAAACATTTACTTCTTACATAATCCCTCTCTCCAATGTGATATCCAATTTTTCTTTATTTAAATAGTTTGATACCCTCATCACCTTACTCTTATCTATGTTCACTTTCAACTTTCTACCTTTACACACCCTCTCAAACTTGTCCACTAACCTTTGCAACTTTTCTTTAGAATCTCCCATAAGCACAGTATCATCAACAAAAAGTAACTGTGTCAACTCCCATTTTGCATTTAATTCCCCATAATTTAATCCCACCCTCTCCCCAACATCCTAGCATTTACTTCTTTACAACCCCATCTATAAATATATTATACAACCATGGTGACATTACACATCCCTGTCTAAGACCTACTTTTACCAGGAAGTAATCTCCCTCTCTCCTACACACCCTAACCTGAGCCTTACTATCCTCATAAAAACTCTTTACTACCTTCAGTAACTTACTACCTATTCCATACACTT
>WNWK01002696.1:175001-198328 GCA_009830355.1 Cherax destructor
AAGCTCTCACAATAAAGCTCTCACAATAAAGCTCTCACAATAAAGCTCTCACAATAAAGCTCACACGATAAAGCTCTCACAATAAAGCTCTCACAATAAAGCTCTCACAATAAAGCTCTCACAATAAAGCTCTCACAATAAAGCTCACACGATAAAGCTTTCACAATAAAGCTCTCACAATAAAGCTCTCACAATAAAGCTCTCACAATAAAGCTCTCACAATAAAGCTCTCACAATAAAGCTCACACGATAAAGCTCTCACAATAAAGCTCTTACAATAAAGCTCTCACAATAAAGCTCTCACAAAAAGCTCTTACAATAAAGCTCTCACAATAAAGCTCTCACAATAAAGCTCTCACAATAAAGCTCTCACAATAAAGCTCTCACAATAAAGCTCACACGATAAAGCTCTCACAATAAAGCTCTCACAATAAAGCTCTCACAATAAAGCTCTCACGATAAAGCTCTCACAATAAAGCTCTTACACTAAAGCTCTCACAATAAAGCTCTCACAATAAAGCTCACACGATAAAGCTCTCACAATAAAGCTCTCACAATAAAGCTATCACAATAAAGCTCACACGATAAAGCTCTCACAATAAAGCTCTCACAATAAAGCTCTCACAATAAAGCTCTCACAATAAAGCTCTCACGATAAAGCTCTCACAATAAAGCTCTCACAATAAAGCTCTTACAATAAAGCTCTCACAATAAAGCTCACACGATAAAGCTCTCACAATAAAGCTCTCACAATAAAGCTCTCACAATAAAGCTCTCACAATAAAGCTCTCACAATAAAGCTCTCACAATAAAGCTCTCACAATAAAGCTCACACGATAAAGCTCTCACAATAAAGCTCTCACAATAAAGCTCTTACAATAAAGCTCTCACAATAAAGCTCTCACAATAAAGCTCTTACAATAAAGCTCTCACAATAAAGCTCTCACAATAAAGCTCTCACAATAAAGCTCTCACAATAAAGTTCTCACAATAAAGTTCTCACAATAAAGCTCTCACAATAAAGCTCTCACAATAAAGCTCTCACAATAAAGCTCTCACAATAAAGCTCTCACAATAAAGCTGGTAGAACATAAATACATTAGAGCGAAATAAAAAAATGCCAATTGTTGGCAAAACAAATATCAGAGAAGAACATTTTTGTTTAACTGTGAAGTCAAGGTTGACTTCATCATGGTTATTACTGTGTTGAAGTCAAGGTTGACTTCATCATGGTTATTGCTGTGGTGAAGTCAAGGTTGACTTCATCATGGTTATTACTGTGTTGAAGTCAAGGTTGACTTCATCATGGTTATTACTGTGGTGAAGTCAAGGTTGACTTCATCATGGTTATTACTGTGGTGAAGTCAAGGTTGACTTCATCATGGTTATTGCTGTGGTGAAGTCAAGGTTGACTTCATCATGGTTATTACTGTGGTGAAGTCAAGATTGACTTCATCATAGTTATTACTGTGGTGAAGTCAAGATTGACTTCATCATAGTTATTACTGTGGTGAAGTCAAGGTTGACTTCATCATGGTTATTACTGTGGTGAAGTCAAGATTGACTTCATCATGGTTATTACTGTGGTGAAGTCAAGGTTGACTTCATCATGGTTATTACTGTGTTGAAGTCAAGGTTGACTTCATCATGGTTATTGCTGTGGTGAAGTCAAGGTTGACTTCATCATGGTTATTACTGTGGTGAAGTCAAGATTGACTTCATCATAGTTATTACTGTGGTGAAGTCAAGATTGACTTCATCATAGTTATTACTGTGGTGAAGTCAAGGTTGACTTCATCATGGTTATTACTGTGGTGAAGTCAAGGTTGACTTCATCATGGTTATTACTGTGGTGAAGTCAAAGTTGACTTCATCATAGTTATTACTGTGGTGAAGTCAAGATTGACTTCATCATAGTTATTACTGTGGTGAAGTCAAGATTGAATTCATCATAGTTATTACTGTGGTGAAGTCAAGATTGACTTCATCATATTTATTACTGTGGTGAAGTTGACTTCATCATAGTTATTACTGTGGTGAAGTTGACTTCATTATAGTTATTACTATGGTGAAGTCAAAGCTTCATCAAGTATGTGGACAGTTGTTAAATTTAGTTCTTACTTTTGTGAAGTCTCTCTCTCTACTCTTCCTCTTGTACATTCTTCATTTAGTCTCCTCTCTCTGTCTGTCTGTCTTCTTCTTCTTCTCTCTCTCTCTCTCTCTCTCTCTCTCTCTCTCTCTCTCTCTCTCTCTCTCTCTCTCTCTCTCTCTCTCTCTCTCTCTCTCTCTCTCTCTCTCTCTTCTCCAGGCATAATTGACCAGCACTAATTTCTCCGGTTTTAAACTTGGCCTCCCTCTACGACCAGTCATTATGTTCCTCTCTCTATTTCCCCTCTTGCTGCTTCCCCTCTCCCTTCTACTCTCCATGTTTCCTCTCTCCCTCTATACTTATCTATTTATTTCTTCTTCCCCTTGTCTGCTTCATTATCTTCCCCTTGTCGATTTTTCTTCACTGTGCCGGCCTCACTTCCCCTCTCACTACCTCCCAAACAACGACTCTCTGCTAGCAGCAACAGCCTGCTGGCTTCTATAGTGCACTTGTTAGACTGTATCTTGAATATGCCGTCCAGTTATGGTCTGCAAATTACATAAAAGAGGAAGATATAGTAGAGGGAAGATGCAGCTAGCTCCTACCACCACTAACAGACCTCACAAAGTAGGACTCAGAACTTAAGTTACAATACTCTCAGCAAACACACTGCCAGAAAGATCAAAAATAGTTACAACAATAACTATAATTTTTAAAGAGGTGCACCGGTAAGCCAGCGGAAGGTCTCGGTCAAATGACTAAAACCTCCAGTGGCGGGTCATCATATGACTGAGACCCACGTTAGGAAACACTTTTCTTGTTTCCTGACAAACCTAACTTAACGTAACATTACCAGAAGATCTCATTCAAACCTTCACCATGTTGAGTTATGTTGATACACTCAAGCACAAGCACAATTTGAAGTGCTGAATGAGTCCATAATTCTAGAAACAATGAAAAGAAGCTTCGTGGCAGAAGATGCAACACGAAAGTGTGTAAAGATTTTTATTTGCAAACAGAATAATGGCAGAATGGGTCACTACTAGCTGGACAAGAACTCTGCAAGAACCATCTGGACAAGCACTCTGCAAGAACCAACTGGACAATAACTCTGCTGGAACCACTTGGACAAGCACTCTGCAGGAACCAGCTGGACAAGAACTCTGCTGGAACCACTTGGACAAGCACTCTGCAAGAACCAGCTGAACAAGCACTCTGCAAACACCAGCTGGACAAGCACTCTGCAGGAACCAGCTGGACAAGAACTCTGCAGGAACCAGCTGGACAAGAACTTTGCACTTGAACTCCAGGAGCCAGTTGCTGGACCAGCCCTGCAGCCTGTCAAGATTCTTTTGTAGTTCTGCCTGGTCCTCGTCCGATTGAATTCTTCTCATCAACTTCACATCATCTGCAAACAGGGACACTTCGGAGTCTTTTCCTTCCGTCATGTCCTTCACATATACCAGAAACAGCACCAGTCCTAGGACTGACCCCTGTGGAACCCCGCTGACACCTCATCACATACCATGACTTGCTAATATGTTCCCGACAGGTATTTCCTGATCCATTGCAGTGCCTTCCCTGTTCTACCTGCCTGGTCCTCCAGTTTTTGCACTAATATCTTGTGTGGAACTGTCAAAAACCTTTTTACAATCTAAGAAAATGCATTCTACCCACCCCTTTCTCTCTCTTGTCTTGTTGCTGTCACCCTGTCATAGAACTCCAATAGGCTTGTGACACTGGATTTCCCGTCCCTGAAACCGTCCTGGTTGTCGTTGATAAGATGCTCCACCACTCTTCTCCTGACAATCTTCCCCATGACTTTGCATAGTATACATGTCAGTGACACTGCTTTAATGCTTCGTGTCTGTCTCCTTTTTTAAAAATTGGGACTACATTTGCTGTCTTCCATACCTCAGGTAGTCGCCCTATTTCGATAGATGTGTTGAAGATCGTTGTTAGTGGTACACATAGTGCTTCTGCTCCCTCTCTCAGGACCCATAGAGAGATGTTATCCGGTCCCATCGCCTTTGATGTTTTTAGCTCACTTAGCAGCCTCTTCACTTCCTCCTCGGTTGTATGTATTGTGTCCAGCACTTGATGGTGTGTGTTTTGGTATGTGCGTGTTTTCATCCCTGGCACCAGGGCGTGAGTGTCGTGTGCACTGACTGGTGGTGTCAATTGTACCTTGCACTCAGTTTCAGTCTCCAAAGGAAATACAACTTAGTGATATCAGCACGAGCACACCCAACCGACCGCCCTCCCACCCTCCCGCATGCACACACACACACACACACACACACACACACACACACACACACACACACACACACACACACACACACACACACACACACACACACAGTGTTATTCTTGGTATATGTAAATGACATGACGGACGGGATAGACTCAGAAGTGTCTCTGTTCACAGATGATGTGAAATTAATGAGGAGAATCACATCGGAAGAGGACCAGGCAGGGCTGCAAACAGACCTGGACAAGCTTGACATCTGGTCTAGCAACTGGCTTCTCGAATTCAATCCCACCAAATGCAAAGTCATGAAGATCGGAGAAGGGCAAAGAAGACCACTGACAGAGTACAGGCTAGGCGGACAAAGGCTACAAACCTCGGCAAAGGAGAAAGACCTTGGGGTGAGTATAACGCCAAGCACGTCTCCGGAGGCACACATCAACCAGATAACTGCGACAGCATATGGGCGTCTGGCAAACCTAAGATTAGCGTTCCGTTACCTTAACAAGGAATCGTTCAAGACACTGTACACCGTGTACGTCAGGTCCATACTAGAGTATGCAGCACCAGTCTGGAACCCACACCTGGTCAAGCACGTAAAGAAAATAGAGAAAGTGCAAAGGTTTGCGACAAGGTTAGTTCCACAACTCAGGGGACTGTCCTATGAAGAAAGGTTGAGGGAAATTGGACTAACAACACTGGAGGAAAGAAGGGTCAGAGGAGACATGATAACGACATACAAAATACTGCGGGGAATTGACAAGGTAGACAGTGACAGGATGTTCCAGAGAGGGAACACAGAAACAAGGGGACACAACTGGAAGCTGAAGACTCAGATGAGTCAAAGGGATGTTAGGAAGCATTTCTTCAGCCACAGAGTAGTCAGGAAGTGGAATAGTCTAGAGAAAGATATAGTGGAGGCAGGAACCATACATAGTTTTAAGACAAGGTATGATAAAGCTCATGGAACAGGGAGAGCAGAGACCCAGTAGCGGACAGCGAAGAGGCGGGGCCAGGAGCTGAGTCTCGACCCCTGCAACCACAATTAGGTGAGTACACACACACACACACACACACACACACACACACACACGCGCAATCTAAGTGATGTAGTGGAGGCAGGTTCCATATATAGCTTTAAGAAGAGGTATGATAAAGCTCATGGGGCAGGGAGAGTGACCCGGTAGCGGCCAGTGAAGAGGCGGGGCCAGGAGCTGTGAATCGACCCCTGCAACCACAACTAGGTGAGTACAACTAGGTGAGTACACACACACACACACACACATACATACACATCAGATCCAGAGGAAAGATAGAAGGAGCAGAGGGGGAGGAGGGGGTTGCACTGCTCATTAAGTGGGAAATGTGACATCCTGAGCTGAGAGAGACCAAAAAATCGAAAAAATATGAAAAATGAGTTAAAACATCGCGATGGGGATTTGAGGAAATGGAAGGAATGGGCGAGTAGTAGTAGTAGTAGTAGTAGTAGTAGTAGTAGTAGTAGTAGTAGTAGTAGTCCCTGAGCAGATCGGACATTGAGGACATCACATATGAGAGGCCCCTGGGAGCTAGTGATCACGTGGTTCTGAGCTTTGAATACATAGTAGAGTTACAAGTAGAGAGGGTAACAGGAGTTGAATGGGAAAAGCCGAACTATAAAAGGGGGGACTACACGGGTATGAGGAACTTCCTACAGGAGGTTCAGTGGGACAGAGAATTGGTTGGAAAGTCAGTAAACGAAATGATGAAATACGTAACAACAAAATGCAAGGAGGCAGACGAAAGGTTTGTTCCCAAGGGCAACAGAAATAATGGGAAGACCAGAACGAGCCCTTGGTTTGCCCGAAGGTGTAGGGAGGCAAAAACTAAGTACACTAGAGAATGGAAAAAGTACAGAAGGCAAAGGACCCAGGAAAATAAGGAGATCAGTCGAAGAGCTAGAAACGAGTATGCACACATAAGGAGGGAGGCCCAGCGACAGTACGAAAACAACATAGCATCGAAAGTCAAGTCTGACCCGAAACTGCCGTATAACCACATTAGGAGGAAGACAACAGTCAAAGACCAGGTGATCAGGCTGAGGAAATAAAGTGGGGAACTCACAAGAAACGATCAAGAGGTAAGTGAGGAGCTCAACACGAGATTTAAGGAAGTATTTACAGTGGAGACAGGAAGGACTCTGGGAAAACAGAACAGAGGGGGACACCAACAAGGAATATACCAACAAGTGTTGGATGAAATACACATAACTGAGGAGGAGGAGGTGAAGAAGCTGCTAAGTGACCTTGATACCTCAAAGGCGATGGGACCGGACAACATCTCCCCGTGGGTCCTTAGAGAAGGAGCAGAGACGCTGTGTGTGCCACTAACAACAATTTTTAACATATCACTTGAAACTGGGCAACTACCTGAGGTATGGAAGACGGCAAATGTAGTCCCCATTTTTAAGAAACGAGACAGAAACGAGGCACTAAGCTATTGACCAGTGTCACTGACGTGTATAGTATGCAAAGTCGTGGGGAAGATTATCAGGATGAGAGTGGTAGAGCACCTGGAACGGAACAAGATTATAAACGACAACAAGTACGGATTTATGGAAGGAAAATCCTGTGTCACAAACCTTCTGGAGTTTTATGACAAGGTAACAGAAGTATGACACGAGAGAGAGGGGTGGGTTGATTGCATTTTCTTGTACTGCAAGAAGGCCTTCGACACGGTTCCTCACAAGAGATTAGTGAAGAAGCTAGAGGATCAGGCGTGTATAACAGGAAGGGCACTGCAATGGATCAGAGAATACCTGACAGGGAGGCAACAACGAGTCATGGTACGTGATGAGGTATCACAGTGGGCGCCTGTGACGAGCGGGATCCCACAGGGGTCAGTCCTAGGACCAGTGCTATTTTTGGTATATGTGAATGACATGATGGAAGGGATAGACTCAGAAGTGTCCCTGTTTGCAGATGATGTGAAGTTAATGAGGAGAATTAAATTAAATGAGGATCAGGCAGGACTACAAAGAGACCTGGACAGGCTGGACACCTGGTCCAGCAACTGGCTTCTCGAATTTAACCCCGCCAATGCAAAGTCATGAAGATCGGGGAAGGGCAAAGAAGACCGCAGACAGAGTATAGGCTAGGTGGCCAAAGGCTGCAAACCTCACTCAAGGAGAAAGATCTTTGGGTGAGTATAATACCGAACACGTCTCCAGAAGCACATAACCAGATAACTGCTGCTGCATATGGGCGCCTGGCAAACCTGAGAATAGCGTTTCGATACCTCAGTAAGGAATCGTTCAAGACACTGTACACCGTGTACGCCAGGCCCATACTGGAGTATGCAGCACCAGTTTGGAACCCATACCTGGTCAAGCACGTCAAGAAATTTGAGAAAGAGCAAAGGTTTGCAACAAGGTTAGTTCCAGAGCTAAGGAAATGTCCAACGAAGAAAGGTTAAGGAAAATCGGCCTGACGACACTGGAGGACAGGAGGGTTAGGGGAGACATGATAACGACATTCAAAATACTGCGAGGAATATATAATGTGGAAAGAGACAGGATGATCCAGAGATGGAACACAGAAACAAGGGGTCACAATTGGAAGTTGAAGACTCAGATGAGTCAAAGTGATGTTAGGAAGTATTTCTTCAGTCACGGAGTTTTCAGCAAGTGGAACAATTTGGAGAGTGATATAGCTTTAATAAGAGGTATGATAAAGCTCATGGAGCAGGGAGAGACCTGACCAAGTAGCGATCAGTGAAGAGGCGGAACCAGGAGCTCTGACTCAACCCCGCAACCACAAACAGGTGATTACACTCATACAAACACACGCAACAGTTGGTACACCAGTACCAGCTGAGAGACAGCTGGTGTGTCGGTTGGTACACCAGGTGGAGAGTGCTGGCAGGAAGGGAGAGGCATGATCACAGATTGTGAACTATAGAGAGGGAGAGGGAAGGAGGGAGAGAGGGAGGGAAGGAGGGAGAGAGAGAGGGTAGGAGGGAGAGAGAGAGAGGGTAGGAGGGAGAGAGGAAGGGAAGGAGGGAGAGAGGGAGGGAAGGAGGGAGAGAGGGAGGAAAGGAGGGAATGAAGGAGGGAAAGAGGGAGGGAAGGAGGGAGGGAAGGAGGGAGGGAAGGAGGGAGGGAAGGATGGAGGGAAGGAGGGAGAGAAGGAGGGGGAGGGGGAGAGGGAGGGAAGGAGGGAGAAAGGGAGGGAAGGAGGGAGAGAGGGAGGGAGAGAGGGAGGGAAGGAGGGAGAGAGGGAGGGAAGGAAGGAGAGAGGGAGGGAAGGAGAAAGGGAAGGAAAGAGAGAAGGAACACGCATGAGGCTCATTCACAAAAGGATAAACTTTCTCACCAGGTACACTGACTGTACCAGACCAGTGTAGTATCCAGTACACTGACTGCACCAGACCAGAGTGTAACACCCAGTACACTGACTGTACCAGACCAGACTGTAACACCCAGTACACTGACTGTACCAGACCAGACTGTAACACCCAGTACACTGACTGTACCAGACCAGACTGTAACACCCAGTACACTGACTGTACCAGACCAGACTGTAACACCCAGTACACTGACTGTACCAGACCAGAGTGTAGTATCCAGTACACTGACTGTACCAGACCAGAGTGTAACACCCAGTACACTGACTGTACAAGACCAGACTGTAACACCCAGTACACTGACTGTACCATACCAGACTGTAACACCCAGTACACTGACTGTACCAGACCAGACTGTAACACCCAGTACACTGACTGTACCAGACCAGAGTGTAGTATCCAGTACACTGACTGTACCAGACCAGAGTGTAACACCCAGTACACTGACTGTACCAGACCAGAGTGTAACACCCAGTACACTGACTGTACCAGACCAGACTGTAACACCCAGTACACTGACTGAACCACACCAGAGTGTAACACCCAGTACACTGACTGTACCAGACCAGAGTGTAACACCCAGTACACTGACTGTACCAGACCAGAGTGTAGTATCCAGTACACTGACTGTACCAGACCAGAGTGTAACACCCAGTACACTGACTGTACCAGACCAGAGTGTAACACCCAGTACACTGACTGTACCAGACCAGAGTGTAACACCCAGTACACTGACTGTACCAGACCAGACTGTAGTATCCAGTACACTGACTGTACCAGACCAGACTGTAGTATCCAGTACACTGACTGTACCAGACCAGAGTGTAGTATCCAGTACACTGACTGTACCAGACCAGAGTGTAGTATCCAGTACACTGACTGTACCAGACCAGACTGTAAATCCAGTACACTGACTGTACCAGACCAGACTGTAGTACATACCATACACTGACCAGTGTATCCAGTACACAGACTGTACCAACAGTCGCAGTACATACTGACTGTACCAGACCAGACTGTAGTATCCAGTACACTGACTGTACCAGACCAGAGTGTAGTATCCAGTACACTGACTGTACCAGACCAGAGTGTAGTATCCAGTACACTGACTGTACCAGACCAGACTGTAGTATCCAGTACACTGACTGTACCAGACCAAGAGTGTAGTATCCAGTACACTGACTGTACCAGACCAGACTGTAAGTATCCAGTACACTGACTGTACCAGACCAGAGTGTAGTATCAGTACATGACTGCCAGACAGTGTAGTATCCAGTACACTGACTGTACCAGACCAGAGTGTAGTATCAGTACACTGACTGTACCAGACCAGACTGTAGTATCCAGTACACTGACTGTACCAGACCAGACTGTAGCATCCAGTACACTGACTGTACCAGACCAGAGTGTAGTATCCAGTACACTGACTGTACCAGACCAGACTGTAGTATCCAGTACACTGACTGTACCAGACCAGAGTGTAGTATCCAGTACACTGACTGTACCAGACCAGAGTGTAGTATCCAGTACACTGACTGTACCAGACCAGAGTGTAGTATCCAGTACACTGACTGTACCAGACCAGAGTGTAGTATCCAGTACACTGACTGTAACAGACCAGAGTGTAGTATCCAGTACACTGACTGTACCAGACCAGAGTGTAGTATCCAGTACACTGACTGTACTAGACCAGAGTGTAGTATCCAGTACACTGACTGTACCAGACCAGAGTGTAGTATCCAGTACACTGAATGTACCAGACCAGACTGTAGTATCCAGTACACTAACTGTACCAGACCAGAGTGTAACACCCAGTACACTGACTGTACCAGACCAGAGTGTAGTATCCAGTACACTGACTGTACCAGACCAGAGTGTAACACCCAGTACACTGACTGTACCAGACCAGAGTGTAACACCCAGAACACTGACTGTACCAGATCAGAGTGTAACACCCAGTACACTGACTGCACCAGACCAGAGTGTAACACCCAGTACACTGACTGTACCAGATCAGAGTGTAACACCCAGTACACTGACTGTACCAGACCAGAGTGTAACACCCAGTACACTGACTGTACCAGATCAGAGTGTAACACCCAGTACACTGACTGTACCAGACCAGAGTGTAGTATCCAGTACACTGACTGTACCAGACCAGAGTGTAACACCCTGTACACTGACTGTACCAGACCAGAGTGTAGTATCCAGTACACTGACTGTACCAGACCAGAGTGTAACACCCAGTACACTGACTGTACCAGACCAGAGTGTAGTATCCAGTACACTGACTGTACCAGACCAGAGTGTAACACCCTGTACACTGACTGTACCAGACCAGAGTGTAACACCCAGTACACTGACTGTACCAGACCAGATTGTAACACCCAGTACACTGACTGTACCAGACCAGAGTGTAACACCCAGTACACTGATTGTACCAGATCAGAGTGTAACACCCATTACACTGACTGTACCAGACAAGATTGTAACACTCAGTACACTGACTGTACTAGAACAGAGTGTAACACCCAGTACACTGACTGTACCAGACCAGAGTGTAACACCCAGTACACTGACTGTACCAGACAAGAGTGTAACACCCAGTACACTGACTGTACCAGACCAGAGTATAACACCCAGTACACTGACTGTACCAGACCAGATTGTAACACCCAGTACACTGACTGTACCAGACCAGAGTGTAACACCCAGTACACTGACTGTACCAGACCAGAGTGTAACACCCAGTACACTGACTGTACCAGACCAGAGTGTAACACCCAGTACACTGACTGTACCAGACCAGAGTGTAACACCCAGTACACTGACTGTACCAGATCAGAGTATAACACCCAGTACACTGACTGTACCAGACCAGAGTATAACACCCAGTACACTGACTGTACCAAACCAGATTATAACACCCAGTACACTGACTGTACCAGACCAGAGTGTAACACCCAGTACACTTATTGTACCAGACCAGAGTGTAACACCCAGTACACTGACTGTACCAGACCAGATTGTAACACCCAGTACACTGACTGTACCAGACCAGAGTGTAACACCCAGTACACTTATTGTACCAGACCAGAGTGTAACACCCAGTACACTGACTGTACCAGACCAGAGTGTAACACCCAGTACACTGACTGTACCAGACCAGAGTGTAACACCCAGTACACTTATTGTACCAGACCAGAGTGTAACACCCAGTACACTGACTGTACCAGACCAGAGTGTAACACCCAGTACACTTATTGTACCAGACCAGAGTGTAACACCCAGTACACTGACTGTACCAGACCAGAGTGTAACACCCAGTACACTTATTGTACCAGACCAGAGTGTAACACCCAGTACACTGACTGTACCAGACCAGAGTGTCTTGTACACTGATTATTTCTACTGCTGCTGCATCTGCTGCTGTATCTGCTGCTGCATCTGCTGCTGTATCTGCTGCTGCATCTGCTGCTGCTGCATCTGCTACTACTGATATTGCTGCTGTTGCTGCTGCATATACAGTTGCATCTGCTGTTGCTGCTGCTACTGCTATTGTTGCTGCTGCTGCTGCATCTGCTGCTGCTTCTCCTGCTGCATCTTTTGCTGTTGTTGCTGATGATGCTTCAGCTGCTGCTGCAGTGATGATGCTGTGCTGCTGTGCTGCTACTGCTGTGCTGCTGCTACTGTGCTTCTGTTGCTGTTAGTGCTTTTGCTTCTGCTGCTGTGATGCTGTATCTGTTGCTGCTGCTGTGCTGCTGCTGCTGCTTTGCTGCTGCTGCTGTGCTACTGTGCTGCTGCTTTTGCTGTGCTGCTGCTGTGCTGCTGCTGCTGCTGGTGCTGCTTCTTCTGCTATGCTGCTGCTGCTGCTGTGCTTCTGCTGTGCTCTTGTTGCTGCTGTGCTGCTGCAGTGCTCTTGTTGCTGCTGTGCTGCTGTTGTGCTCTTGTTGCTGCTGTGCTGTTGCTGTGCTGCTGCTGCGCTTCTGTGCTATTGCTGCTGTGCTGCTGCTGTCCTGGTGTTGCTGCTGATGTGCTGCTCTTGTTGTTGCTGCTGTGTTGCTGCTGTGTTGCTGCTGTTCTGATGTGTTGCTGCTGCTGATGTGCTGCTGTTGCTGCTGCTGATGTGCTGATGTGCTGCTGTATTGCTGTATTGCTGCTGCTGTGCTGCTCTGCTGCTGCTGCTGTGCTACTCTGCTGCTGTGCTGTTGCTGCTGTTGTGCTTCTGCTGTACTGGTGCTGTTGCTGTGCTGCTGCTGTTGCATCTGCTGTGCTGCTGCTGTGCTGCTACTGTGCTGCTGCGGTGCTGCTACTGCTGCATCTGCTGTGCTGCTGCTTCTTCAGTTGTGCTGTTGCTGCTGTGCTGCTGCTGTTCTGCTTCTGCTGCTGCTGCTTTGCTGCTGCTCCTGCTGCTGCATCTGCTACTTCTGCATCTGCTGTGCTGCTGCTTCTGCTGACGTACTGCTTCTGCTGCTGTGTTGTTGCTGTTGTGCTGTTGCTGTTGTGCTACTGCTGTACTGTTTCTGCTACTATGCTGCTGCAACTGTGCTGGTGCTGCTGTGTTGCTGCTGCTGCTTCTGTGTTGTTGATGCTGATGCTGTGCTGCCCCTGCTGTGCTGTTGCTGCTGTGCTGCTGCTGTGCCGCTGCTGCGGCTGCATCTGCTGCTGTATCTTCTGCTGGTGGTTCTGCTGCTGCTGTTGCTGCTAGCACCACACCTGATTCACACCTGCTACCACCACACCTGCTTCACACCTGCTACCACCACCTCTGCTTCACACCTGCTACCACCACTTCTGCTTCACACCTGCTACCACCACCTCTGCTTCACACCTGCTACCACCACCACATCTGCTTCACACCTACTACCACCACCCTTGCTTCACACCTGTACCACCACCTCTGCTTCACACCTGCAACCACCACCTCTGCTTCACACCTGCTACCACCACTTCTGCTTCACACCTGCTACCACCACCCCTGCTTCACACCTATGCCCCCACCTCTGCTTCACACCTGCAACCACCACCTCTGCTTCACACCTGCTACCACCACCTCTGCTTCACACACCTGCTACCACCACCCCTGCTTCACACCTACTACCACCACCCCTGCTTCACACCTGCTACCACCACCCCTGCTTCACACCTGTACCACAACCTCTGCTTCACACCTGCTACCACCACCTCTGCTTCACACCTACCACCACACCTACTTCACACCTGCTACCACCACCTCTGCTTCACACCTGCTACCATCACCTCTGCTTCACACCTGCTACCACCACCTCTGCTTCATACCTGCTACCACCACCTCTGCTTCACACCTGCTACCACCACCCCTGCTTCACACCTACTACCACCACACCTACTTCATACCTGCTACCACCACCTCTGCTTCACACCTGCTACCACCACTTCTGCTTCATACCTGCTACCACCACCTCTGCTTCACACCTGCTACCACAACCCCTGCTTCACACCTGTACCACCACCTCTGCTTCACACCTGCTTCCACCACCTCTGCTTCACACCTGCTACCACCACCTCTGCTTCACACATGCTACCACCACCCCTGCTTCACACCTATACCACCACCTCTGCTTCACATCTGCTACCACCACCTCTGCTTCACACCTGCTACCACCACCTCTGCTTCACACATGCTACCACCACCCCTGCTTCACACCTATACCACCACCTCTGCTTCACACCTGCTACCACCACCTCTGCTTCACACCTGCTACCACCACCTCTGCTTCACACATGCTACCACCACCCCTGCTTCACATCTGCTACCACCACCCTGCTTCACACCTGCTACCACCACCTCTACTTCACACCTGCTACCACCACCTCTGCTTCACACCTGCTACCACCACCTCTGCTTCACACCTGCTACCACCACCTCTGCTTCACACCTGCTACCACCACCTCTGCTTCACACCTGCTACCACCACCCCTGCTTCACACCTATACCACCACCTCTGCTTCACACCTGCTACCACCACCTCTGCTTCACACATGCTACCACCACCCCTGCTTCACACATGCTACCACCACCCCTGCTTCACACCTATACCACCACCTCTGCTTCACACATGCTACCACCACCTCTGCTTCACATCTGCTACCACCACCCCTGCTTCACACCTGCTACCACCACCTCTACTTCACACCTGCTACCACCACCTCTGCTTCACACCTGCTACCACCACCTCTGCTTCACATCTGCTACCACCACCCCTGCTTCACACCTGCTACCACCACCCCTGCTTCACACTTGCTACCACCACGCCTGCTACCATCACCCCTGCTTCACACCTGCTACCACCACCCCTGCTTCACACCTGCTGCCACCACCCCTGCTTCACACCTGCTGCCACCACCCCTGCTTCACACCTGCTGCCACCACCCCTGCTTCACACCTGCTGCCACCACCCCTGCTTCACACTGGGTGGTGGTGGACCAGTGTTTGGTGGTGGTGGTGTTGGACCAGCTCGGTGGTGGTGGACTAGCTGGGTAGTGGTGGCGTACCAGCTGGGTGGTGGTGTTGTACCAGCTGGGTGGTGGTGGTGTACCGCTGGGTGGTGGTGGTACACCAGCTGGGTGATGGTCCAGCTGGGTAATCTTGGTGGAAAAGCTTCGTGATGGTGGTGGACCATCTGGATGGTGGTGATGGTCCGGCTGAGTAGTGGACCAGGTGGGTGGTGGACTAGCTGGGTGGTGGTGGACAAACTGGGTGGTGGTAGTTGACCAGCTGGGTGATGGTAGTTAACCAGCTGGGTGGTGGACCAGTTTGGTGATGGTGGTTGACGAGCTGGGTGGTGCCGGTGAACCAGCTGGGTAGTGGACCAGCTAGGTGGTGGACCAGCTGGGTGGACCGGATGTGTGGTGGACCAGTTGGGTGATGGTCTGACTGGCTGGTGGACCAGTTGGGTGGTAGACCGGCTTATTGGTGGACCAGCTAGTTGGTGGATCGTCTAGGTGGTGGAGCAGCTGGATGGTGGACCAGTTAGGTGTTGGACAGGCTAGGTTGTGGACCAGCTAGGTGATGGACCGGCTGGGTGTTGGACCAGCTGGGTGGACCGGATGACGTGGGTAGAGGTTTGGAAAGCCGGCTTGATACTATGATACCACACCTTCCATTTCCCCCTCCTCCTCTTCCCTTCTTCCCCCTGCTTCTCCTCCCGTCCCCGTATCCCCCATTCCCCTCCACCTCTTTTCCCCCTCCCGCTACTCCCCTTCTTCCTCCTCCCCTTCTTCCCCCTCCCCCGCTCCTCCATGGCTGCTAGGCTCACCGCAATACTGAAGGAGGCTTCACCCCTCCCTCTCCCTTTTCCCCAATTTCTCTTTCCCCTCTCCCTCTTCCCTCCAGGTACCTCGTTCCTTCCGTCTTAACTCCCCAGCCTCCCCACCACTCTCCCCTAGTTGTGGGGAATGTTCCAGGTTACCCTTAGTGACACACCAGATCACCAGCACCTGTGTGGTGGAGGGGAGGGAAGGAGGGATTGAGGGAGGGAGGGAGGAAGGGAGCATGTGACGGGGGGAGTGAAGAACTGAGGGAGTGAGGTAGGGAGTGAGGGGGGAGGGATGGGGGAGGGTAAAAGAGAGATCATTATTGTCCTCACGCACAGTAAAGCAGGTCGATAGTTAAGAGGCGGAGCCAGGAGCTATGAATCGACCCCTGCAACCACAACTAGGTGACAGAGACAGAATGTTCCAGAGATGGATCTCAGCAACAAGGGGACACAGTTGGAAGTTGAAGACTCAGATGAATCACAGGGATGTTAGGAAGTATTTCTTCAGTCACAGAGTTGTCAGGAAGTGGAATAGTGATGTAGTGGAGGCAGGATCCATACATAGCTTTAAGAAGAGGTATGATGAAGCCCATGGAGCAGGAAGAGTGACTCAGTAGTGGCCAGTGAAGAGGCGGGGCCAGGAGCTGTGAATCGACCCCTGCAACCACAATTAGGTGAGTTCACACACACACACACACACACACACACACACACACACACACACACACACACATGTCAGTGTCACTGACATGTATAGTATGCAAGGTCATGGAGAAGAGTGGTGGAGCACCTAGAAAGGAATGAGCTTATCAACGAAGGCCAACACGGTTTCAGGGACGGGAAATCCTGTGTCACAAACCTACTGGAGTTCTATGACAGGGTGACAGCAGTAAGACAAGAGAGAGAGGGGTGGGTAGATTGCATATTCTTGGACTGTAAGAAGGCGTTTGACACAGTCCTACACAAGAGATTAGTGCAGAAGCTGGAGGACCAGGCAGGGATAACAGGTAAGGCACTACAATGGATCAGGGAATACCTGTCAGGAAGACAGCAGCGAGTCATGGTTCGTGGCGAGGTGTCAGTGTGGGCGCCGGTGACGAGTGGGGTGCCACAGGGGTCAGTCTTAGGACCGGTGCTGTTTCTGGTGTTTGTGAACGACATGACGGAAGGAATAGACTCCGAAGTGTCCCTGTTTGCAGATGATGTGAAGTTGATGAGAAGAATTCAATCGGAAGAGGACCAGGCAGAACTACAAAGTGATCTGGATAGGCTGCAAGCCTGGTCCAGCAATTGGCTCCTGGAGTTCAACCCAACCAAGTGCAAAGTCATGAAGATTGGGGAAGGGCAAAGAAGACCGCAGACGGAGTACAGTCTAGGGGGCCAGAGACTACAAACTTCAATCAAGGAAAAAGATCTTGGGGTGAGTATAACACCAGGCACATCTCCTGAGGCGCACATCAACCAAATAACTGCTGCAGCATACGGCGCCTAGCAAACCTAAGAACAGCATTCCGACATCTTAATAAAGAATCGTTCAGGACCCTGTACACTGTGTACGTTAGGCCCATACTGGAGTATGCAGCACCAGTTTGGAACCCACATTTATCCAAGCACGTAAAGAAACTAGAGAAAGTGCAAAGGTTTGCAACAAGACTAGTGCCGGAGCTAAGGGGTATGTCCTACGAGGAGAGGTTAAGGGAAATCGACCTTACGACACTGGAGGACAGGAGAGATAGGGGGGACATGATAACGACATATAAAATACTGAGAGGAATTGACAAGGTTGACAGAGACAGAATGTTCCAGAGATTGGACACAGCAACAAGGGGTCACAGTTGGAAGTTGAAGACTCAGATGAATCACAGGGATGTTAGGAAATATTTCTTCAGTCACAGAGTAGTCGGGAAGTGGAATAGCTTGGGAAGCGATGTAGTGGAGGCAGGTTCCATACACAGCTTTAAGAAGAGGTATGATAAAGCTCATGGCGCAGGGAGAGTGACCCAGTAGCGGCCAGTGAAGAGGTGGGGCCAGGAGCCATATCTCGACCCCTGCAACCACAACTAGGTGAGTACACACACACACACCGGGAAGTCAAGAGGCGATAAGGAAAAAACAACTAAAGAGATGCTTAAATCAGAGCCACAGATAAGGAGGGAAATTAAATGGGAAGAGGAAAGGAAGAGGTCCCTTATTATTGATGGGTCCATGAGGCAGAAGGGAAGACCAACGACGAAAGAAGACAAGGGGAGGTAACAGAGATTGAGAGCCTCATCGCAGTAACATAAGAACATAAGAAAGAAGAATCACTGGTCAGGCCTACTGGCCCAGGCAAGGCAGGTCCAAGTCTCCCACCAGCTTAAGCCAATGAACCAACCTAGTCAGATCAAGTCACATCCACTTAAGGAAGGAGCACGGCATCAGACCTAGTAGCACAAGCTAGACAGGTCCAATTCACACCCACTCATGTATTTATCTAACCTATTTTTAAAACTACACAACGTCTTAGCTTCTATGACGGTACTCGGGAGTTTGTTCCACTCATCCACAACTCTATTACCAAACCAGTGCTTTCCTATATCCTTCCTGAATCTGATTTTTTCCAACTTTAAAACCATTGCTGCGAGTCCTGTCTTGGCTAGATATTTTAGCACGTTATTTACATTCCTTTTATTTACCATTTATAAACCTCAATCATATCCCCCCTAGAGAGTGCAGATTCAGGGCCCTCAGTCTATCCTCATAGGGAAGATTTCTGATACCTGGGATCAGCTTTGTCATCCTCCTTCGTATGTTTTCCAGAGCATTTATATCCATTCTGTAATACGGTGACCAAAACTGTGCAGCATAATCTAGATGAGGCCTAACCAAAGATATATAGAGTTGAAGAACAACCTGAGGACTCATGTTATTTATGCTTCTTGATATGAAGCCAAGGATTATGTTCACTCTATTGCGAACTCTTATGCACTGTTGTCTTGGTTTTAGATTACTGCTAACCAGAATTCCCAAATCCTTTTTGCAATCAGTAATATTAAGATCTGCATTATTTAGTTTATATGTGGCATGGTTATTTTCTTGTCCAATGTTTAGAACTTTGCATTTGTCTATATTAAAGTGCATCTGCCACTTCTCGGACCACTGCATCAGTCTATTCAAATCTTCCTGGAGTGCCCTAATGTCCTCGTCAGAATGAATTCGTCGGCCTATTTTGGTGTCATCGGCAAACTTGCATATGTCGCAATTTATTCCCTCATCTATGTCGTTTATGTAGATTGTGAACAACAAGGGGCCCAACACTGACCCCTGTGGAACACCGTTCGTGACGTGCCTCCACTCTGATTTCTCCCCATTTATGCAAACTCTCTGCTGCCTATCTGTTAACCATGCCACTATCCAAGAAAAAAATTCTCCTACTATTTCGTGTGCCTTAATTTTCCTCAATAGTCTCTTATGTGGGATTATGAAAAGCCTTACTGAAGTCCATATACACAATATCATATTCATTACCATGATCTACCTCCTCAAATACCTTAGTGAAAAAAGTTAATAAATTCGTAAGGCAGGAACGCCCTCTTGTAAAACCGTGACTGAGATTCGTTGATCAATTTATGCTTTTTAAGATGGCTATGAATTGCCTCGGCAATTATTGATTCTATAAATTTTCCGACTATGAAGGTTAGGCTTATTGGTCTATAGTTCGAAGCTAAGGACCTGTCACCCGCTTTGAAAATAGGCATCACATTTGCCATTTTCCACTTATCTGGCACTATGCCAGTTTATAGTGATATGTTGAAAAGATAAGCCAAAGGTTTGGTAAGCTCCTCTTTACATTCCTTTAGAGCCCTTACTTACAGTTCATCAGGGCCCGGAGATTTGTTAGGTTTTAATTTATTTATTTGTCTAAGGACCATGTCACTTGTGACCGTAATCGTGCATAGTTTATTATCCTCCTGTTCTACATAATTTATTATTTCTGGGATTTTACTAGTATCTTCCTGTGTAAAAACTGAGAGGAAGTAAGTGTTAAAAATTCTACACATTTCCTTATTACTGTCGGTAAGCTGACCCAAGTAACTTTTGAATGGGCCTATCATGTCCCTAATGTATACCTGAAAGAATCTTTTTGGGTTAGTCTTCGATTCTCATGCAGCTTTAACCTCATAATCTCTTTTGCTTTTCTTATTCCCTTTTTTATTTCTCTCTTTAATTGAATATATTAATTTATTAACTGCACCTCTCCTCTTTCGATTCGCCTATATATGCCTCTCTTTTGTCTAATGAGATGTTTTAATCAATTGTTTATCTATTTAGGATCATTTTTGTTTCATCTGATTTTCCTATTTGTGGAACATAAGTTGTCTGAGCAGCTGGAACTATGCTCTGGAAAATGTCATATCAGCAACCATCACCACCACCTACCTGACCCATAGTCAGATCATTCCAATTCAGCTCACCCAGGTAATTTCTCAGTCCTACGAAATCAGCCAAACGGAAGTCAGGGACAGAAACTTGATTGGTATTATTAGGGTAATTCCATGATATAATAAAACTGAGTAATTTGTGATCACTTTCCCCAAGCTCATCATTAACCTCAAGATTATTAATTAGTGATTCCCTGCTGGCAAAAATCAAGTTCAGCAGGTTATTTCCTCTAGTTGGTTCTGTCACCAACTGTTTCAAAAAACAATCCTGAATCGTATCAAGAAATTCACTTGACTCTAAATTTCCTGTCAAATTGCTCCAGTCAATTTGTCTAAAGTTAAAATCTCCCATTAGCAAAACATTTTCGTATGTAGATGTCTTCGAATTTCGTCCCATAGAAGTTTACTGCACTCCCTGTCAAGGTTTGGGGGCCTGTAAATCACAACCCAAGATTAGTTTTTCACGACCCTCGAGAAGCTGTATCCATACAGATTCAGTGGCTGACACTTCTAATTTTATATCTTGTCTACACACAACAAGTTAAATTATATTTGACATACATCGCTACTCCACAACCCTTCCTGTTGACCCTATCAGTGTAGAATAATTTATAGCTTTGTATGTGACATTCAGAAGGCATTTCTCTATCTTTCAGATTGAGCCAGGTCTCTGTTATAGCAGTAATATCTATGTTTCCTGCACTTGCAATTAATCTTAGCTTATCTATCTTATTTCTTACACTCCTGCTATTAGTATAGTAAACCTTAAGGAGCTAGTCTCTTGCTGCCCTCTGCTGTCTCCCTTGTTTGCTGACCTGGTCCATTGTTTTTATTTGTGACTTTATGATGAATAATATATTTTAAACATTTACCGTTTTCAACCCTAGTGCTGCAACCTGGCTGTTTCCCACACACACCCATACCTCTATCTTCTGTCAGTTTAAAATCCAAGACATGTCAGCAATGGTCCTCTCGAGCGAGCTGGCAAATGCTACAACCCCTGCCCCAGAGAGCTGCGCCCCATCCTTGCATACATATCACATTTGCCATAAATTTGTCCCAGTTATCAATAAATGGGATTGTAAAATTCCGCCTCAGCTATACTGAGTCAACACCTGCCTCAGTTGTACTGATGGTCCAATCATATCTCTGTTGAACCTGGTACCAGAATGTACCCCCCGTAAGTTCCCATTCCCAAGATGCTGTCCAAAAAGAATTGATCAATAAGATGCTTGATGATGGTGTCCTTGCACCCAGTAATTCACCCTGGAATGCGCCCTTTTTCCTAGTACCTAAGAAGGACCGTACTTGGCCCAAAAGATTGACTTTAGGAAGTTGAATGCAAAAAACTTCCCCATTGCTTCCCACTTCCTGTCCCGGGCCTTTTTGAATTCGGAGATAACAAAGTCTTTTCGAACCCGGGGTTGACCAAGGGGGGTTTTTGGAACTTTCCCCCCCATGGGGGACAGCCAAAAGCTAACAGCATTTTCCATTCCCCCATGTCATTATCATTTCCCCAAAAAAGGCTTTGGTTTAATCTCCATCACCTTGGGCCAAAAAAACTAAATCTTTAGAGGCCTTTTTTTGTAATGTACTTATGGTGTACTTAGATGATGTGATTGTTATGTCAGAAGATGTGGATATGCACTTGAAGAGACTTGGGGTATTGGAAGCGAAGAACCAATTTAAAAAATCAAACTGTCAAATTTAAATTTTTCACATCAGAAATCAAGTTTCTTGTCACAGTCACCTAGAGGGTTACAGCAAAAGAAAAATTTTTATATTAAATTTTCCCTCTCCCAAAACTGCTGATGGAAGATCCTTTGCAGGCAGCGGTTTTTTATAGATCCTTGCTAATTTTTTTCCCCTAGCAGCCCCTCTAACAGTTGATTAAAAAATATCCTTTGTTTGGACCTTCCATGGGCTTTCAAACCCAAAAAAGCAACACTGCTCCCCAAATTTTAAAAAATTTCAGATTTTCTAAGCCTTTCTATCTAACCTGTGTAGTTCAATTGGTATAGGTCCCCCCTAGCTCATAAGACTGATAAAATACAATGCAGTTACTTTTAGCCGTGTCCTTACAAAGGCTGGAAAAAAATTTTTCCTGAGCAAAACCAGAAATAGATGGTTTTAAAACACCCATGACAAATATATCAGTACCCTGTTCATATCTTGACAATCAGCTCCCTGATTCCTTTATTCCGAATAAACAACCTACTGGAAGGTTAGCCAGATGGTCCTTACTATCCAAAAATTCAACCCCAAACCTTTTTAAAACTTACATAACAAATGTAGTCGCAGAGTTAATCACATGTTAGACCCCTTAAAATCCCCCCTTTAGTGCTGAGGATGTAAAGACTGCTCAAAGAAAAGATCCCATGTGGTCTGGGTGATTTTTTTCCTGCTACAGGGGAAATCTAATTCTCACTGTGAACCAACAGCACCATCAGTGACTTTGTCATGAACCAAAATTACTGTATCTAACAGCCAACTGGGCTCCACGAAGGGATACCCCTTTAATTCCACAGTCACTAAGGAAGTAGCCTTCAGCAGTTCATGATGTACCAGGTGTTGCACACCCTGGTATGGATTCTGTAAAAAAGCCAGATTGAAATACTTTTCCTTGTATTTCACTGACATTTCTAGTATGTTAAGAAATGAGTGTCTGCATACACATAAGGAATGTTAATGGTCCTAATAATCAGGTGTTCCCCTACTGGAAAAACCCTTGGGAAAGATTGGGGAGACCTGTTAACTATTTTCCAAGTTCCTCAGGGTAATAAACATCTGTGTGTTATTGTAGATCATTTCACCAGATATTGTGAATTAGTTCCCCTTGCAGATAAGACTGCCCCGGCAGTAGCTAAAGCTTTAAGGACATAATC